>PVKS010002065.1:0-125272 GCA_004027875.1 Aplodontia rufa | reverse complement strand
TGTATATATTTACATATATATATATGTGTATATATTTGGATTAAATGAAATAAGTAAATTAAATAAAAAGGCCAATTTAAAAATTAGATACAAGTTCTTCATGCTCTTTCATCATATTTTTACTCAATATATAATACTAGAGTTCCTATAGATTCTTAAATGCAATGGGGCACCTGTATATTCTGAAACACTGTACTAAATACTTGTGAAATAAAAGTGATAGGAGGGGCTGGAGCGGTGGCTCAGCGGTTTCGGAGCTTGCCTTGTAAGCTTGAGGACCCGGGTTCAAACCCCAGCACCACATACACAACTGAGTGTTGGAGCAACTAAGGCCATGTGAAAAATTAAATAAAGTTGTTTCTCTCTTTCTCTCTCTCTCTCTCACTGTCCCTCTTTCTTTAAAAAAAAATAAAAATAAAAAAAATAAAAGTGATAGGAATATATTCACTACTTTTAAGGACCTGATACTATTAGTGAGAGATAGAAATGTAACTTGAGACAGGGTCTCCATATGCTAAGAACCTCTTAAAATTTTTCATCACATCACTTATTGATTTTGTGTTCAGTCTTCAAATTTTTAATGGTTATATGATTTTACAGGTAGATCTGGAAGTTTTTACCTTATACAATTTGTCTGTTATGAAGATGATAATTAGCAAAGATGTCTTAGACAAAACTAATGGCTTTAGCAAAAGGCAACAGAATACAAAGAAGTTAATAATACAATTCAAGAAAGCTTACTACCCTGGAGTTTAGTCAGCGAGAGAATAAACATTATCACATGCTAAATTATATCTGTTCATTAATATTATATATAAATTGTTTGCTAAGAGTTCTGGATATACATGGCATTTTTCTATGGGCCCTATGATTTTGAAATAGAACAGGTATTTTCAAAGCAAATAAATGCAGGTAATATTGAATTAATTGTAAATACATTCAAACATTTAAATATCTCTTATGTGTAAAAAAGATTTTGCTTCTTTAGAATTGTAACATTTTTTTAAATGGACAAATAGATGTAAATTACAGTAAATTTTGAATTAATATTAGAAAAAGTTTATATTATTTAGAATTGCTTCAAAATGGAATGCAAATTACCTCATATGAAAAAAATTATGTCGGTACAGATAAGCTATTAGATGACTGTCAATAATGATGGCCATATTTAGATGTAAATACAAATTCCTCTTACACAAAGCACAATCTTTTTTTTTTTTTCTGAAGAGAGAGACAGAGAGAATCAACTTTTATTGCGTTTTTCACATTGCTTTGTTTCTCTGACATTTGTGTGGGTGCTGGAGTTTGAACGCATGTACTTGTGCATACTGGGCAAGCGCTGTAACCACTGAGCGACCACTCCAGCCCCAAAGCACAATCTTTTAGAGGCACACCCCACCTCCCCACAGCATTGCTGGAATTCCTTTCCCATGGTAAACTGACTACCTCAGCACACCTGAGTCCCCATGTATGCCTCAGCCATGGTAAACTCCTTGGTCCCAATTTCAACCCCCACCCTCAAGCACTGCTCTCACGAGAAAGCCAAGAGAGCTAACAAATTTTCTCTCTCTGAACCGTGTGCTGCTATTCTCTGCAGTCCTGTGAGCAGCCTCCTTGCTATCTCTCCTAATAAAATCTCTTGTTTCAACTACCAGGAGTCTCTTTGCTGTGTGAGCATTTCCAATATAGGGCAAGGTAAATACTTCAAAACACTTATTCACAATCACAGACAATCTTTACTTGAAATGTGAGCTCTTGACATCTCTAAAGAGTTTTTAAAACATTTTATTCTGTGTTCAAAATAATATATGAACTTTTAAAAAAGACATATAAATATCTGTTCCTATTCCAAAATGTTAAATCATATTGATATAAAAAATGCTCAAAAATTCAAATTTCTTTTCTCTCTCTCTCTCTCTCTCTCTTCAAGACAAAGGGACAGTGAGAGAGAAAGAAAGAGGGAATCAATTTTACTGAATTTCTCATGTGGCCTTCATTGCTCAGACACTTCATCGTGTAGGTGATGCCAAGGATTGAATCTGCATCCTCACACATGCCAACCAGCCACTTTAGCCCTGAACACTTTTGTTTTTAAAATCACTTAAATGAGGTTTTTGCAGGACTTACATCTAAATATTCCCCAACAGGATAGAATTGGATTCTTTATATAACTACATAAACAGTACCAAATGCTTCAGACATATGATTTTTGTGTTATCAAATTTCTATAAGTAGCATAATTGTCTACTTTTCAGACCAAAGAAATGAAAGGTAAAAACAAGAGATAATGTCTGTAAAAATCAGAAACATGGGTATAACTCAGGCACAGGTGTAAATTCACTAAATGTTCAAGTGTTGATGTTTTTTACTGGGATATGCAGCTCCTGAGTCAAATACCCCTGTGACAGCATAGTGAGGGCAGGCAGGGGAAATGCAGTGCATGGAAAAATGGTGCTTGGCTCCAGTTAGACAGTGGCTTTGTAGTCCAGGGAAGAGGAAGTAAGTTGATAGGGATGGCCTTTTGCAGATTGGCTGGTGGATCCATCAATCATCGGGGGTTTGCAAGATGCCATTGGAGCTTGTCTGCTAGTGTCTGATTGGCTGTTCTTTTCCCACACAAGCTGCCTGATGCTCTGCCCCCAGCTGCCAGGAATCAAGCTAACATGGCAATAAATGTCATGCTTTATAATCAAATCTCGCCTTCAAGCCATAAAATAAGCAAACAGAAAGACAGGTGTGACAAGATCACGTTCTCATGTAGGGTCTAGAAACATTGCAAGAAGTAGAGAATAGAATGGCATTAACCAGGGGCTAGTGTAGTTGGGTCGGGAGGGAGGAGAACAGTGTTAGTAAAAGGATGCAAAATTCAGCAAGAACGAAAGAACAATTTTAAGA
This sequence comes from Aplodontia rufa, assembly GCA_004027875.1. Taxonomy (NCBI): domain Eukaryota; kingdom Metazoa; phylum Chordata; class Mammalia; order Rodentia; family Aplodontiidae; genus Aplodontia; species Aplodontia rufa. The sequence continues at coordinate 122,377 of PVKS010002065.1, read as the reverse complement.
GCTCAATTGTACCAAATAGTGACTACAGTTACTAATATAATAATTATATCCTTGAAAAATTCTAAGAGTGAACGCAATCTATTTTCACCATAAAAATAACTAGTTGAGGCAATTCTTATAATAAGTAGCTAGATTTACTCATTCCACAATGTTTAAATATTTCAAAACATTATATTGTGCAGTTAAAACCTACAAAATTTAATATGTCAATTTAAAAATTAAAAAGAAAAAAACCTTGTGAGATTAGTATCAGTGCCAATGAACAAATTATTCCTGCTCTGAACTGTAAATAACTTCAGTGTTTTAATATTATGTGGCCTCAGTATGAGATATAAAACTTGAAATTATTAGAACTCTTAGTTATTATAAAATGCTCTACAAATAGATTTGGCAGAATGTTTACAAAACAAAGAAGAAACAGAATTAAATCTTTATATATGTATAACAGCAGACATTATTCCTTCACATAGCATTTTCCTGTTCTAAATGTAGCCATAAATAAATGGGAATTAAAATTGAAAATGAAATATTGTATTTTTTGGACTGAGTAAAATATCTGCACATGTTCCTATCATCAAGAAAATCACCAAAGAAATTGATTTAATGTTCCATCTCTTGTAGATAGTTATGATCAAATTCCATTAAAAAAATAAAACACAAGAGAAAATGCATTGCCAATGCTAGTGACAATTTGAAGGTCATAATAATCTCTGAAGGGCAATATGTTGAACCACAGTTCAGTGCTTTTGCTGTATGCTGGGTTAAACTGGATGTTTTTCTGTAGCCTATTTCAATCAGGAGTTAACTTGTGAATAATCAAGAAATACTTCACGAATACTTCTAAGTTCCACTTTCCTAATCCAAAGGTGTGATAGGGTGCAGTCAACCATGGTGATTCAACTTGGAGCAGTTATTATCAGATAGAAAACATGATGGTTGGCTGAAAGGTGCTGGAACCTGAAAGGCATCAAATGTTCTACCAAATAAAATACGCACTTTGCCATTTATGTGTTTTCTCAGAACACATGATTTATACTCTCCATTTTAGCCTCTGGTGTCAAAGTCACGTGAACACACTTAGAAAATAAGAAAGTAAATATTTCTCATTTTATATCATTCCTTTGTAATCGCATAATCAGTCATGCATTGATTTTTTGGCTTTTTTTTTTTTATCTCCTTATGAAAACAGTCTACCAACTTTCCTGACAGAAAATAAAGCTGTATTAAGCTGACTGCATGACATTTCTGCCTTAGGGATCCAGGGCTATTTATGAACAATGAATCTAATGCAATTTGGCAGAGAAATGGGATCACAAAATTAAAGATTTGTTAAAAAAATAAAATATTAGAAGTTAGCACAATGTTTCTGTTCAGGTCCTGTATTTACATATTAAAGAGGTTCAGTTCTTTTGTCTTTCCTTGGAGACAGTTAGCATTTTATGATCACTTACAGTTATATAAAAGAACTCAGTGGGCTCAGAGATCCACTCAAGCCTTTCTAGTTAATTCTTAGAGTTCAGATGGCATTTCTGCTATGAAACAGCCACACTGAATAAACTGGAAGGATATTCTGAGTATTAACATGTAAATGAGAGAATCAAGCATAACTGTCTGATATGGTAATTCTTCCCAGACTACTTTTCTATGCAGGCTGTCTGTGAGGGACTAAAACATCCACAACCAAGTTTGATTGTCAACAATGTGAGATTATAAAATTTCATTCTAACATTTAAAACTAAACTTTAAAAGTTTCAAGGTTTTTTCTGTATGCTGTGTACAGACTGTTAAAACATTCTGATGGGCAGAACACATTAAATGATGCATAGATCAAGGCAGGTTATCTCCTAGAGCAAGAGGAAAGTGTATCTTTGTTACAAAATGGGCTGCAAATTGCCTTTAAGATGCTAGTGTTGTATATTGATGGAAAGAGCTGATGGTTGACTATCAACAAGACTTTCTGATCTCTTGCATTTGAAAGCAGAACAAAGCTCACAGGGAGAACTATTCCCTTCCATTCATTAGTGTAGTCAGCATCTTTCAGAATGCCTTAGACTTTATTCCTGAAGAATTTTAAAGGTATACTAGGATCATTTGAAAAATACTTAAAATGTAGTCCACTTACAAGCCATTGCTTTGACAGATAATTTAGTATGGATTATAAAGGTATTGTTACAGAAAGGTTGATCCTTGTCCCCAGTGCCAATTCAATAATGAAGACAGAGCTTGGAGAAAAATGAAAATAAGTTTTCCTGCTTTGCTAGCCAAGTTGAAACACTCCTGCCACAGAGGCTGTGATTCTGCTCACCAGGGGAATAGAAGGTTTATAATGAATGTAATACAAAGGCTACATTCCAGGTGTTCACTGTAGGGGATTGAAATTCACTTGTTTTTTGTTTGTTTGCTTGTTTGTTTTTTAGTTAAGACATTTAGTTGTTGTACAATCAAAAAAGCTTCCAACAAAATAATATGATATGTATATGTTCTAAAAATTAGATTTACCCCCTAGAGAATCTCTAATTTCCCACCCTTACCCCTCCCCCTTACCTCCCTCCCTCCTCCTTCTCAATACCTCCTATGAATGCCTTAGGTTGTGTGTCACTACACATTTAAAACATGAGAGTTGACTACCTTTCACCTGGCCAGGCTCTAGATCGGCCTCCACAGATGAGTGAAGACGTTTGACCATTTACTCTCTGGGTTAGGCTAACTTCACTCAGCATAATTTCTTCCATAGCTGTCCATTTACCTTCAAAGGCTGCAATATCATTGTCTCTAATTGCTTGTTACAACTCCTTGGTATATACGTACCACAATTTTTTGATCCATTCATCCAGAGAGGGGCATCTGGATTGTTTCCTTAATTTAGCTATTGTAAATTGAGCTGCTATGAACATAGATTTTGCTGTGTCACTGTGATGTGCTGATTCTAATTCCCCTGGAAAAATACCTAGGAGAGGAATAGCTGGATCATATGGTGGGTTCATCCATAATTATTTGAAGATTCTCCACACTACTTTCCAGAGGGGCTCTGCCAGTCTGCAGTTCCACCAACAGTGTACCAGTGTACCTGTCTCTCCACAACCCCTCCAGCATTTAATATTGTTTATTTTCTTCATTTTTGCTAATCTGATTGGAGTGAGGAAAAATCTGAATGTAGTTTTCATTTGAATTTCTCTGATTAATACTAATTTAGAGCACTTTCTCATGTATTTATTGGCTTGTTCAATATTCTCTACTGAGACATTTCTATTTAGCTTTTTGGCCCATTTACTGACTGGGTTTTTAGTGTTTTGAGGTTGAGATTTTTGAGGATTTTGTGGATTTTGGATATGAGTCCCCTCTCAGAAGAATCACAGGTCATGATTTTCTCCTGTTCTGTAGGAAACCTCTTGACTCTTTTGATTATTTCCTTGGCAGTGCAAAAGCTTTTAAATTTATCACATCCCATTCACTGATTTTTTACTTTACTTCCTTCACTTTATTAGACATATTAAGAAAGACTTTGCCACTACCAAATCCTGGAGTGTTAGACCTAATTTGTCTTACAGCAGTTTCAGGTAGCTGATTTAATTCCTAGCTACTTGATCAATTTTGATTTGATTTTTGAGCAAAGTGAAAGATAAGGTTCTAATTTCAACTTTATGCAAGTGGCTGTTCAGTTTTTCCAGCACCATTTGTTTAACAGGCTGTTACTCCTCTATGTTATATTTTGTCCCCCTTTGTCAAAAATCATATGCTTAAATATTTGTGGGTTTGTTTCAGGCTCTTCTATTCTATTCCATTGGTCTTCATTCCTATCTTTATAACAGTACCATGCTGTCTTTGTTACTACAGCTCTGTAGTATAGTTTTAGATCTGGTATTGCAAAACCACCTGTTTTTTCTTTCTTGCTTAGTAATGTTTTGGCTTTTCTGGGTTTCTTATTGTTCTAAATGAATTTGAGAATTGTTTTTTCTATATCTGTAAAGAATGACATTGGTTTCTTGATGGGGATTGCATTGAATCTATATAGAGCTTTTGGCAGAATGGCCATTTTTATTATATTAATTCTGCTTACCCAAGAGCATGGAGCATCTTTCCATCTTCATAGGCCACCCTGGATTTCACTCTTCAATGTCTGGAAATTTTTGTTGCAGAGGTCTTTGACTTCTCTTGTTAGGTTAATGCTCAAGTATTTTATTTTTTAAGAGGATATTGAGAATGGGACTGATTTCCTAATTTCTTCTTCTTACCTATTATTGTTAGTGTATAGGAAAGCTATTGATTTATGGGTGTTGATCTTGTAGCCTGCCACTTTGCTAAATCTGTTTATAAGTTCAAGCCGTTTACTGGTGGAGTTTTTTTGGGTCTTCCAGATACAGGATAAAAGAGAGTTTGACTTCCTCTCTTCCTATTATTATGCCTTTGTTTTATTTCTCTTGTCTTATTGATCCAGCTAAGATCTCAAAAACAATACTGAATAAAAGTGGTGAGACCGGACAGCCTTGTCTTGTTTTGAAATGTAGTGCAAATATTTTCAGCTTTTCTCCATTTAGTATTATGCTACCTGAGGGTTTAACATATACAGCCTTTACATAGTTCAGGAAAATTACTTTGATCCCTATCTCCTCTAGAGTTTTGAGTATAAAAGGGTGCTGAATTTTACCAAAGGTCTTTTCTGCATCTCTTGAGATGATCATGTGGTTTTTATCCTTATGTTGGTTTAAATGATGAATTACATTAATTGATTTGCATATGTTGAACCAGCCTTGCATACCTGGGATGAATCCCACTTGATCATGAGGATTATGTTCCTGATAATTTTGAGTATGGTTTGCTACAACTTTAATAAAGATATTTGCATCCAGATTCATTAGGGATATTGGTCTGTAGTTTTCTTTTTTTGATATGTCCTTGTTGGGTTTTGGTATAAGAGTTATGGTTGCTTCATTAAAAGTTGTTTGGGAGAACTCCTTCCTTTTCAATTTATTGAAATAACTTAATAAGGAGAGGTATTAGTTCCTCTTCAAAAGTGTGGTTAAAATCGGTGGGGAAGCCATCAGAACCTGGTCTTTTCCTCTTTGGTAGACTTTTAATTGCTGTATGGATTTCAGTGCCAGTTATTGGGTTGTTTAGAAATTCAATATTGTCCTGTGTCAACTTAGGGATGGTGTATGTGTCTAGAAATTTGTCCATTTCTTCCATATTATCTAATTTGGAAGAGTATAGTTTTTTGAAACATGATCTTATAATTTGTTGGTTTTACATGGGGTCAGTGGTGATCACTCCCTTTTCATTAGAGATTTTATTGATTTGCTTTATTTCTTTCCTTCTTTTAGTGAGATAGGCTATGCATCTATCTTCTTTATTTTTTCAAAGTACCAGCTCTTTATTTCATCAATTCATTTTATTGTTTTTCTATTCTCAATTTCATTGATTTCAAATCTGGTCTTGATTATTTCCTTTCTTCTGTTGAATTTGGGGTTAGATTGTTCTTCCCTTTGAAGGGCTTTAAGATGGAGCATAAGTTTATTTATTTTGGATTTCTTTTCATTTTTAATGTGGGCACTTAGTGCTATAAAATTTCCCCTTAGGATTGCTTCATGCTGTCCCAGAGGTTTCGATACATCGTATCTTCATTTTCGTTTTCTTCCAAGAATTTTTTGATTTGAGCTCTCATGTCTTCTCGGATCCATTCTTCATTTAATAGGATATTATTCAACATCCATGAATATGTGTGTTTTCAGTTATGATTTTTGCTTTTGAATGCTAGGGTCATGGCATTATGGTTTGATAGGATATACAGAATAATATCTACTCTTTTATATTTGCTGAGATTATCTTTGTGAACCAGAATATGATCTATTTTGGAAAAGGATACATGTGCTGCTGAGAAGGTGTATTCTGCTTATTTGGGTTTGAATATTCTATATATTTCTGTGAAGTCCATTTGATATGGAATTATTTAGGCTGGTGATTTCTTAATGATTTTTTTGTTTTGGTGTTCTTCTATTGGTGACAGGAGTATTGATGTCTCCCAGTAGTATTGTAATTAGTTCCACCAAGGGTTTTATGTCATGAAGTAAATTATTCACATAGTTAGGAACAATGTTATTTGTAGAGTAAATATTTACAATGGTTATTTCTTCCTGTTGTAGATTTCCCTTTACTACTAAGTAGTGGCCTTCTTTATCTCTTCTGTTTAATTTATGTTTGAAATCTACTTTGTCGAATATAAGTATTGTGATGCCAGCTTGCTTTCTTGGGGCATATGCATGGTAAACTTTTTCCATCCTTTCACCCTTAATCTGTGGAAGTCATTGCCTTTTAGGTGGGTTTCCTTAAAGCAGCATATTGTTGGATTTTGTTTTTTGATACAGTCTGCTAGTCTGTGTCTTTTGAGTGGTGCATTTAAAACATTCACATTCAGTGTTATAATAGAAGTATGTAATTGGTTCATAGTCATTGTGTATTATTAGCTAGATCTGTGCCTATTTTGGTTGGTTATTGATGGGAGGTACTTTTACCAAATTTCCTCTGTTTGTGGGTTTTGGGTATTGATTACTTGTTCTTCTGTCTGGAGTGTATCTTTGAGAATTCTTTGTAAGGCTGGTTTTCTGTTCACAAATTCTGCCAGTTTTATATTATCATGGAATGTTCTTATTTCTCCCTCAAATTTGAAGCAGAGTTTTGCTGGTAATAGTATTCTAAGCTACATGTTGTAGTTTTTCAGATGCTGAAAGATTTCTTTCCAAGACCTTCTTGCCTCCAGAGTCTGGGTTGAAAAGTCACAGACAATTTTTATTGGTTTACCTCTGAATATGATTTGGTGTTTCTCCCGTGCTGCTTTTAATATTGCTTCCTTGGTATCCCTCTTGTGCATTTGAATATGATGTGTCTTTGTTCATTTCTCATTTGATTAGGCCTATTGGGTGTACTGTTAGCTTCCTGGATGAGCATATCTGATTCTACTTTTATATGAGAAAACTTTTCTTTCACAATTTCCTTGAGGATATTCCTCTTACCATTTGTGCATGTTTCAATTTCTTCTTGAATACCAATATATCTTAAATTGTTTCTTCTCATTTAATCCCAGGCATTTTAAAAACTCTGATCATGTTCTTTTAGTTGTTTTTCTTTTTTGTCATTATTGTGCTCAAGCTTGGTCAGCCTGTCCTCATTGTCAGAAGTTCTTTCTTCAAAAACAGAGGTTCTATTTTTTACAGAAATTAGTCTATTATTAAATTCTTCCATGGTTCCTCTCATGTCATTGACTGCAGATTTTAGCCCTGTTACTTCCTTTATGAGTATATCTATTAATTTAATGATAGAGTTTCTCAACTCTTGAGTTTTCTCATTTATTCCCTTCATTAGCTCTTCTTTTAGTTCATTATTCCTTTTCATTATCAGATCATTGATAATTTGTTCTAAATTTTCCTCCTTGTCCCTGGCCACAGACACCTTGCCAGGGTAGTTGTGGGTTTGAGGCAAATCTCTTCTAGTTTGATTCCTTATCTTTGAAGAGCTTCTTCTGTATTATTTAATTGGGACTCCTTGTGTGGAAGCAAGTCTCTGGGGTCTTCTTCCTTATAAGTCAAGAGGTCAGATACCACCTCTTTTATAACCTTTTCATTTCAAAAACTTTTTTCTGCCTGGAGCCTTGTTTTGTTGCAGATTTTGGGTTAAGGTTTCAGTACTCAGACTTGGCACCTGGTGGATTTACTGGAAAGTCTGCTGTATTGTTGAAGCTAATCAGTTGAGGTATGTCAATAAGTGCTAGGGTCCCAGATGTGTGGAGTAGACCAAAATGGACCAACCTATGTGCTGCACAAGGGTCTGTGATCTTTAGTGCTGTCATGGGCCCAGTGTATCAGGACCCAGCAGGTGTGCATGACAGCTGTTTGGTGTTTGTATGTGGAGGTCTTGAAGGTGTCCAACTCATTTGCTGTAGGGGGACCAGAGTCCTGGGCATGCACTGGTTTGCGGGGTCTACTCAGGCTTCTTCTCACTCCTTTAGTTTATGTGAGTTCTTGACCTGAGATCTCTTTCTGGTTGTTTTTCTAAAGGACTTTGCTCTTGGATTGGGATTTTTATCCTTTCCATTACTTGGGTTGGGGTACTGTCAGGAAAGTTGAGTTCAGAAATCAAATTCCTATGCCATGAATTGTTAGTGTCCCTTAAATTTTCCCACACCTCAGGCACTAATAGAATATCATCAATATGAAAGACCAAATCTTACAATAAACAGTATTAAACTGGTTATTTAGTACAGACTATATTACACTGTTGAATTCCACCTGTGAAATGAATGGTAGTGTTAATACTTTTGGCAACACTACTAGAATTCCACCTATGAAATGGATGGTAGTGTTCATTGATACTTTTGATGACACTAGTATTTAAATATCACCTTTGTCAGGTTTCAGAGCATACAATAGTTATTGAATTTGACATTCACAGAGGTAATGGTTACACAGCCTTAATGATGGAGTGTCAAAGGGTATGAATTAATTGAGAATCAGAGAGAAAAGGGAATGTAAGTGAAATTTAGAAAGGAAATAATATCGATCAATCATGTACAGTGAGAAATTGGAGGAGGTAATGTATTTGCTGGAGAAAGAAAGAGAATGAGAAAGAAAGAAAAGAAAAGAAACTGATTCTGGGGGAAGAAAAGACAGCTGTAGCAAAATAAAGGAGGGTAAAAGAGATATCAATAAAATTTGGGTGATAGCATAAGGGTAAAGCACATGCAGGAAAATTATGCTGGTCAGGAACAATATACTTATAATACTAAATGAACTGACCCAAATCCCTCTTCTTAGCAGGCAGGACAAGGATAGACAGAAGAGACAAGAGGGAAGAAGAAAGAAGATGGAGAGGAAAAAAGAATAAAAAAAAAAAACAAAAGAAAACGGAAATAAAAACAGCTATTCTTTTATATGTCCATGAACCAATCAATTTGTCCAGTTATCACTCTGATACATGTTGAAAACAGGAATGAAAAGAAGAAAGAACAAAACAAAAAAGAAAAAAAAGAAAAAAAATTATATATACATAAAAAATAAAATTTAAAAAAATTTAAAACTTGGAACTATAGTTAGTAAGATTGTCTCTGTGCCCTTTGGGAGGCGATGTGCACTGCCTGCCTGAGTTTTGATAGCAGGGTCTCTCAGCCTGTAATTATATGATCTCAAGAAGAGGACTGGGATGTTCTCAGACTCCTGGGATTTCTAGGAAGTGATTTCAATGAAGAGATTTGATTCAAGAATGCCCTGAGGGCTGATCTTTTCCAGCCTGCAAGGGGATTTGAAACTCAAGAGTCTTAAGGCTTTTATGTGCAAGGGAGTTGAGGTACTTTCTATGCTCCTTCTGCTGGTGGTTGCAGTCTTGGTCTTCCGGGATTTTTGAGCAGGGGCTGAGGACTCTGAGCATTTAACTTATCACATGATCCTTCTAGCTGGGGTATGGGTGGACAGGGCTGAGAAATGCTCCCCTTTATTCCACAAATCTGAATCCTCCTAAGCAAAATGGACTCTGGGGCTGTCCCTCACCTCTTCCTAGTTCTGCCTGTGGTCAGTGACTGTCTCTTAATGCAACTTGTAGAGCCTGCTCTGCAGTCCTGGACAGTGGCTGTCTCCTAACACGGTTATGGCAGAGCCTGATCAGCATTCCCACCAGTCAGATTGCTGTGCTAGACTCCTCTGTTGGCAGTTTCCAGACATTGTTCTCCCCTCACATAGTGGAGGTGCCAGAGGGTGTCTGTAGTTGCATCAATGCACTAACCCTTATAAAGCAGGGCTTCTCGGCAGTGGCACAGCTCCACAGGCTGTGTCAGTTTCCTCCCACTCTCCCAGACTGATTGAAAGCAGTGGCCACAGCCTGAGCTTCTCTGACCCTGCTGGGATGGAAAAAAAATCCCTCTTTTTTTCCACTTGCTACTCCCAAGTCTCTGATCCTCCAAACAACTCCCCAAACTATCATTGAGCTTCCCTGATGATTGATCCCAAAACATACCTTAAAGTAATGGAGATGCCGTGGAGTTTTTCCATCTGGTCTTGGAGCCAAAGGGGAAGCCACCTCCGTTTAGCTTAACAACTTCTCCCCTGTAATTCACTTGTTAATTTCAGAGATAGTCGTTTCTTAGATCAGCTGCTGTTATCCCTGAAAATTGAATTACTTCACTTAGTTTCTGTGATGGGTGTGTGCTCAAGGCAGATAACTGCCTAGGAATGGGAATAAAGGTAATCCTATTGGTCCCAAGATTAGGGAGAGAAGACAAGGAAAAGAGAGAGATTAGGGAGGAGGCAAAGAGGAAGAGAAAGAAATAAGAAATATGTCCTTTTAAAAATAAGTTGGAGCTTGGCACAGTGGTACATGCCAATAATCTCAGAGGCTCAGGAGTCTGAAGGCAGCCTCAGCAACAAAGGGAGGCCCTAGGCAATCCACCAAGATCCCATCCCACAATATAAAGAAGAAGAAGAAGAAGAAGAAGAAGAAGAAGAAGAAGAAGAAGAAGAAGAAGAAGAAGAAGAAGAAGAAGAAGAAGAAGAAGAAGAAGAAGAAGAAGATGGTTTGGGGATGTGGCACAGTGGTTGAGCATCCCTGGTTACCAAAAAAAATAAAATAAATAAGAAATAGAAATAAAAATAAGTCACAATAGCAGAGCAACAAGGGCTATATACCAAGCATCAAGCAGACCACTGTTGCAGTATAATCTATGTTTTCTCCAGTGACATCAATTCTTTATCTTTTCAATTATAATTTTCATAGTAATAATATGTGATTCCTCACTCACCCCTACTAATTTGGTTTCCAGTTTAAAGCACACAGAGAAAAACATACATTTTTATGCTGAAATAATGATTCTCATTCATTTCTAAGCTTTGTTTCTCCTTCACTGAATTTCTGCAACCCTCAAAGATGAATATGCAAACAATGCTCAAAGTTTATAAATCAGTTGAAACTAAATCATTATTTTTAAAGAGAGAGTAAGATATTTTTTGTATTTGCTTTTTGTTTTTCCATTATTTATTTTGTGTATGTGATGCTGGGGATCAAACCCAGGACCTTGGGCATGCCAGGCAAGCACTCCACCCCTAAGCCAGGTCTCCAGCCCTAGAAACTATATTGTAAATGTAGATTGTCAACTTTACTGAAAGGTAGATGCTACATTATGATAGATGTACAAGATATGTAGGGAATCAGATGAAACCCATGGTGCCCACTTCACTCAATTAACTTGCACAAATTTTAGGGCAGATAAATAGGATGATCATGTTTAACTAGAATTCTGTTCATGCTAGATACTAAGCAAAGTGTTCTTCAATCCCAGTGAATAATCAATGTCCTCCTCCCTAATTTTTGAAAAAAGTTCCAGATATAACTTTTAATTCCTAAAGCAGTTTTATCATAAGCATCAGGTTTTGGATATAGAAGAATGGTATAATTTATCCAAACTAGGACAACTATGAGAGTAAAAAGTAAAGCCATTGACAGTGATACCACATCACCCTAGTTAGAATGCCAGCATGGACCAATATCAAGTTTATACCTCTGAAATAAGTTGATATCCACTAATCTGAAAATATGTCTACGAAGGGCCAGCTGTTTAAACATGAAATATCAGCTTAGAGTAATCTAAGAAGATGCCAAGATAGTTCTTTAGTTAAAAAGGATCTTTTTACTACCAAACCAGAAGCCTACACAAACAAGCATACATACATTTGTATGAAATAAAAAAATAAAGTGCATGACAAGAAAAAAAATATGGTTTTGTTTTGAGAAAAATTTTGTAAATATAAAGAAAAACTTATAAAATCCTACTTTATCATCAGTAGGTCATTTATGTTAATTAGGATGAAAATACATTCCCAGAATATATGAGATTTTAGATCCAATCAAATAATCAGTTGTTTTATGAAGATGAACATATACAACAAGAATAAATCTTATTTATTTTATTGTAACACTCAAAATCCCTTCAGAAATATGTGGTTACATTTAAATATAGACATGTTATATGCTTATATATGTTAAAGCAATTATATTTAGGAATCTTTGAGTAAATTTTGCTAGAAATAAACTATGTGAGCAGTTCAGAAACTTTTTTCCTCATAGATATTGACAGTGCTTAGCTCCCACCATAATTTCAGTGATATGGCATATGGTCTGCTCATTTGGACTTTTACAACTTCCTAGATTATGCAAATATTTTGGAAATACTAAGAAATAGTGCACTATGTAATTTTAGTAATGTGATGGGAGGATCTTCTATGTCATGTTCCATCCATCAATTTAACAGGGTTTTAAAAAACCAAACTTTGTTACAAATATCAACACTTGAATTTTTTTCTGCTTTGTTTTGATGTACCTAATCTGGAGAAATTTAAACATCTGGTTTTATATTAGATTCAAATTTTTAACTACTTTTGATTCTTTGTCTTGCCTCTTTTTGTTTTTTCATTTTGACAACTGCTTAGATATTTAATTTAAAATTCTGACATTCAATTTGATATGCCGAATATCATGAGCTAATATGATTCACTAATTAACCAATTTGGTTCTCATTGCTTTCTACCTGTCATTGTTACAGTTCTCAACTCTTCACTTTCTGCTTCAGGAAATTTCCAATGAAACGGTGACATTCAATCTGGGAACTTGTAGATGAAAACTGTAATGATATTTTTAATAAAATTATTGGAAGTTTCACTTTTTGAGTCATTTACAAACTTAATTATTCCATAACAAAACATAGTAACACTCTTATACACATAAAATAAGTACTTCTTTTGATAACTTTCCCAAGAACCTATTTATTGCACATACATAGAGTATTAATAAAAATAATCCAACTTTACAACAATCAAGTGTACTTACATTACCAATGATTTTTTCTTCAATATCTCTGTTATTAAATCTTAAACTTTTATGTTTGATTTCAGTGCTTCTATAAATAAGTAAGCCCAGATAATGATACAGGAAAAATAGTGGAGTTCAAAATTAAAGAAGCCAGTGCCATAGTTGTTTCTCCTCAGGAAGATTCTCTTCAAGGAGAAACTCATTGTCTGCAAGGTCCATATAAATGAACAAAAGAGGCAAGCCAGCAAATTTATTTTTTCTAATGGGCTATCTTTAGAGCTCTTCATCTAGGTCACTGCATTTTGCATTAAACACACACATACAAAGAACCTGTTGATCAGTCTAATGTTAGTAAAGAAAAGTTCTCCCAACCATATATTTATTTTGAATTAAGTATTTATAAAATAAAGGACATGAATCAAATTACTAATGGGATTGGGTTATCATTAAATATTAGGTTATTAGGAAAATTGAGGGCTCAATTTATATATGATGTATGTGTTTGTGTGTGTATATAAGGATACATACGTGTGTGTATGCATTCACACACACACACACAAACACACATACATTCATGCCAGATCATAAATATGGAGATAAATTTATCTTCTGGAACTAATGAATGAAAACAGGAAATAGAGCAACTTTGGTTAGCTATTTGGAGGGAGGAAATTAAAGTCTCAGGTAATCATGTAAATTTAATATTTTCTAATTTACAAAGTTTTTTATTATAGTGTATCAGCATCTACAATATACCAATTTCTTTAAAAAAACTTTTCCCAGTGCTGCTATAATTCCCTCAAATGCATTTTAATTCATCTTCAAAAGGTGTTTTATCCTCTGTTTTAAGAAGAACATGAAATAGATTCTATTCCTCTCTGGCCTTTGTAAGTTTAACCTTCCCTTCTATTAAACGATTAAAAATAATTTGAAATAACAAAAAGGCAACAAGTAATTCATCTTTTGAACATGCCAACATTCTTTAAAGCTAAATTGCTTTTAGTAATAGTTAATTTCAATTACAAATTAACTTTGATTTGTTGCTGTTCTTGTCTGTGGCATTTGACTCAAATGCATAACTGTGGTCTATAAATTCTAGTCTCAAACCTACATCTGGCAATTCATCAGGAATCATCTTTGAGATACTTAAGAAAACATAAAAAGAAACAAGAATAATTCTTCCATGTAAAGCTTCCTTAATTAGAAAAGCTAACTTCAAAAACATAAATTACCTTTCTCAAATTTTAATGGAAAAGTGATTAAAATTAAAATGTATTTAATTTTTTGTGCTTTTGTGGCTAATGTAGGGCTCCTTTAAAAATTGTAGGAAAGCTAAAGTAGTTTTCATGACTAACAAGTGTTTTAATAATTTATACTTTAAATCTTTTACTATATAAATTCTCACTATTTGACCTTTCATGTTCCTATAGAAATAGGAGAATTCTGGCTTTGCAGTGTGAGTTGAAATAACAGAAGTTCGGTGTGTGGTGTCACTTTTAACCTTGCAATGGAACCAAAATTTCCTTGCCAAAAGAAAACTTGCTCTGAGGACTTTACAGTATTTTTACTTCTTTCTTATGTATATCATTTTTCTCTCAGTTGATATGCAATTATTTAAAGTCTTGAGGGGTTCAGGCATTTCTACACATTGTTTATGAAAAAAATCTCAAATAAGGTCATTACTTTGGATGAAATATATACCACTCATTTTGTGCGCTATACAAATTTTGGCAGGCTGATCTATTTCCTATGATTATTAAGCTGAGGACAGCAGATCCCCCTGGTTAGAATGTACAGGTCAAAATTTTTTAAAAAAAATTTTATTCAATAAACATGGTCTTACAACAGGAGGGGTTCATCATCATACAATCAAGAACAAAAGTGTAATGACAGAGCAAGCCAATATTGGTATCAGACCATGGTTTCACCCTTTGGGTTCCACATGGTTCCATGTTTCACTTTACTTAAGACCCAAGTTAATTGGACTTCTTGTGGAAGTCAGAGGTTCCCCTCAGGTTAAATTCCCCCATACTACCTACCTCTGGTCACCTTGATGTCCTTCCTATTCCCTTCCACGCTCCCTTACCCCCTCCCTACGTCCCACAGAAACGTAAGCACAGTTCCTCATGATCACACAAGAATTCATACATGCTGAGGTAATTGATAGGTTAGCCATCTAACATACTAATGCTGCTTATATTCTAGTATCCATAAATGAGAGAAACATTCGGCCCTTGAGTCTCTGAGTTTGAGATACTTCACTTAGCAAATTTTTTTCCATCTCCATCCACTTGGCTGCAAATGCCATAATGTCATTTTCTCTAATAGCCGAGTAGTACTCCGTTGTACATATGTACCACCGTTTTTGGATCCATTCATCAAGTGAGGGGCATCTGGGTTGATTCCATAATTTAACTATAGTGAATCGAGCTGCTATAAACATTGATGAATCTGTATCTCTATAGTAAGCCAATTCTAGCTCTTTTGGGAAGATACCCAGGAGTGGGATAGTGGGTCATAAGGTGGTTCCAGCCCTAATTGTTTGAGGAGTCTCCACACTGTTTCAAGAGTGGCTCTACCAGTTTGCAGTCCCATCAGCAATGTAACAGTGTTCCTCTTTTCCCACAGCCCGTCTAGCACCTATCATTGTTTATATTCTTCATTTTTGCCACTCTGACCGGAGTGAGGTGAAGTCTCAGCGAAGCTTTGATTTGCATTTCTCTTATTGCTAGTGATGTAGAGCATTTTCTCATATGTTTATGGGCTTTCTGGACTTCCTCCATTGAGAAGCTTCTCTTTAGTTCAATAGCCCATATATTAATTGAATTATTAGTGGTTTTGTTATTTAATTTTTTGAGTTCTTTTTATATTCTGGATATTAGCCCTCTGTCTGAGGTGTAACAGGCAAAAATTTTCTCCCATTCTGTAGGTTCTCTCTTGAGACTCTTGACTAAATCCTTAGCTGTGCAAAAGATTTTTAGTTTAATTGCATCTCATGCATTTATTCTTGATTTTACCACTTGTGCCATGGTAGTCCTGTTAAGGAAGGCTGTGCCAACCCCTATGTCATGCAATGTCGATCCTACTTCTTTTTCGTGCAATTGTAGGGTTGCTGGTTTAATATCCAGATCCTTGAAACATTTTGATTTAATTTTTGTGCAGGGTGAAAGGTAAGGGTCCAATTTCAGTTGCCTACATATGGCTTTCCAATTTGTCCAACACCATTTGTTGAACAGGCTATCATTCTTCCACACTATGCTTTTGCCCCCTTTATCAAATATCAGATATTTAAAGGTATGAGGGTTCATATAAGAATCCTCTATTCTATTCTATTGGTCTTCCATTCTGTTTTGGTACCAATACCATGCTGTTTTTGTCACTATAGCCTTGTAGTGTAATTTCAGGTTGGGAATTGAGATGCCTCCTGCCTCCTTCTTCTTGATGAGTAATGTTTTGGCTATTCTGGTTCTTCTGTTATTCCATACAAATTTGAGTATTGCTTTTTCTATATCCATGAAGAATGATGTTGGTATGTTGATAGGGATTGCATTAAATCTGTACAGGGTTTTGGGTAAAATGGCCATTTTGATGATATTGACTCTACCTACCCATGAACATGGAATGCTTTTCCATCTACTCAGGTCTTCTATAATTTCTTTTTTTAAAGTTTGATAATTTTTTTCTATAGGTCCTTGACATTCTTTGTCAGATTTATGCCCAAATATTTTATTTTTTTGGAGGGGATGGTAAAAGGGATAGACTTCCTAATTTCTTCAGAATCTTTATTGCTGGATTATAGGAAAGCTAATGATTTATTGGTGTTAACCTTATAGCCAGTCACTTTGCTGAAGTCATTTCTAAGCTCCAGAAGTCTCCTGGTTGAGCTTATAGGATCTCCTATAATGATTGTGTCATCTGCAAATAGAGACAACTTGACTTCTTCTTTTCCTATTTGAATTCCTTTGATTTCTTTCTCTTGTCTGATGGCTCTGGCAAGAGTTTCAAGGACTATATTGAGTAATAGTGGTGAAAGTGGACAGCCTTGTCTCTTCCTGAATTAAGAGGAAATGCTTTCAGTCTTTCACCATTGAGTATAATGTATGTTATGGGTCTGTTGTAAATGGATCTTACATAGTTAAAATACCTTCCTTTGATCCCTATCCTATCCAGGATTTTGAGCATAAAAGGATGCTGAATTTTATCAAAGGCCTTTTCTGCATCAATTGAGATGATTATATGATTTTTATTTTTAATTATATTTATTTATTTATTTTTACTTTTCTTTTTTTTATTAGATGTATATAGAAATACAATTGATGGGTAAACATTATCAAACCATCAATAACCAATGTGTATATACTTAGTGACCAGGGGTAATGTCAAATCATGGATGCCCAGCTTGGGTTTCCCCTGTTGCTGTTTTTCCCAGAAGAACTCTTGCCTTAAATGAGTACCTCGTGGAGGAATGACATCTGTTTCTGAGATTGTTTCCACATATTCCCACTCTCCAGTCTCCTAGGAGGTCTTCATACAACCTTCCCCCTCCCCATCCCCCTCCCTACACCTCCAAGTAACCTAGAGAACCATCTCCCTATTGCATTGAGAATCATACAATTTTAATTTATTGTTAGCTTAGCTGTCTAACATACTGCTTCCCCATGTATTCTAGAATCCACAGATGAGAGAAACCATTCAGCCCTTGAGTCTCTGAGATTGGGATACTTAGCATAATTCCTTCCATCTCGAACCATTTGATTTCAAAAGCCATAATATCGTCTTCTCTAATAGTTGCACAGAATTCCATTGTATATAAGTACCAAAGTTTTTGTATCCACTCATCAAGTGAGGGGCATCTGGGTTGGTTCCATAATCTAGCTATAGTAAATTGAGCTGCTAAAAACATTGATGAAGCCATATCACTATAATATGCTGATTCTAACTCTTTTGGGAAAATACCCAGGAGTGGGATAGCTGGATCATAAAGTGGTTCCATCCTTAATTTTTTGAGGATTCTCCACACTGTTTTCCATAGTGGCTGAACCAGTTTGCAGTCCCACCAGAAGTGTAACAGTGTTCCTCTTTTCCCACAGTCCCTACAGCATCTGTTGTTGACAGAATTTTTCATTTTTGCCACTCTAACAGGAGTGAGGTGGTATCTCATTGAAGTTTTGATTTGCATTTCCCTTGTAGCTAATGAAGTAGAGCATTTTTTCATATATTTATGGACTTTTTGGACTTCCTCCAGTGAGAAGTTTCTTTTAAGATCTTTAGCCCATTTATTGATTGGATTATTTGTGAGTTTGGAGTTTAGTTTCTTTACTTCCTGTCCAAGGGGTAGCAAGCAAAGGTTTTCTCCCATTCTGTAGGTTCTCTCTTGATGCTCTTGATTAGATCTTTAGCTGTGCCAAAATTTTTTAGTTTAATTGTATCCCATGCATTTATTCTTGATTTTACAGCTTGCGCTGTTGAGGAAGGTGCTTCCGACTCCTATATGCTATAGTGTTGACCTGACTTCTTTTTCTAGTAAGTTTAAAGTTGTTGGCTTAATATCCAGATCTTTGACCCATTCTGATTTAATTTTTGTGCAGGGTGAACGATAAGCATCCAGCTTCAGTTGTCTACATATGGCTGTTGAACAGGCTATCTTTCTTCCACACTATGCTTTTGCCCCCTTTAAGAAATATCAAATAGATAAGGATATGGGGGTTTGTTTCAGGATCTTCTATTCTGTTCCACTGATGTTTGATTCTGTTTTGATACCAATACCATGCTGTTTTTGCTGCTACAGCTTTGTAGTATAATTTCAGGTCAGGGATTGAGATACCCCCTATTTCTTCCATTCTATAGAGTAATGTTTTGGCTAGTCTGGGTCTCCTGTTATTCCATATGAACTTGAGAATTGCTTTTTATATGTTTGTGAAGAATGCCATAGGTATCTTAATGGGGATTGCACTGAATCTGTATAAGGCTTTGGGTAGAATGGCCATCTTTATTATATTGATTCTGCCTAAACATGAGCATGGAATGTTTTTCCATCTACTCAGATCTTTCATAATTTCTTTTTTTTAGTGTTTGATAGTTTTCTTTGTAGAGCTCCTTAATATCCTTTGTAAGGTTAATGCCCAAGTATTTAATTTTTTTGGAAGCGATGGTGAATGGGAGAGATTTCCTGATTTCTTCTTCTGCAGATTTGTTGCTGTAGTAAAGAAATGTTAGTGATTTACTGGAGTTGATCTTGTAGCCAGCTACTTTGCTGACAACACCTATAAGCTCTAGGAGTTTTCTGCCTGATGTTAAGGGTCTTCTAGGTATTGAATCATGTCATCAGAAAATAGAGATAACTTGACTTCCTTTTTTCCTATATGAATACCTTTGATTTTCTTGTCTTGCCTGATAGCTCTGGCAAGGGTTTCAAAGACTATATTGAACAATAGTGGGGAGAGTGGAAAGCCTTATCTAGTACCTGAATTCAGTGGAAATGCTTTCAGTTTTTCTCCATTGAGGATAATGTTGGCTATGGGTCTGTCATAAATGGATCTGACATAGCTAAAGCATCTTCCCTTGATCCCTATCTTTTCCAAAGTTTTGAGCATAAAGTGGTGTTGAATTTTATCAAATGCCTTCTCTGCATCAATTGAGATGATTATATGATTTTTGTTTTTAATTCTGTTTATGTGTTGGATTACATATATTGATTTGCTTATGTTGAACCAGCCTTGTTTCCCTGGAATGAAGCCTACTTGATCGTACTGTATTATCTTTTTAATGTGCTTTTGTATCTGATTAGCTAAAATTTTATTAAGGATTTTTGCATCAATGTTCATCAGGGAAATTGGTCTGTAGTTTTCTTTCTTTGACATGTCTTTGTTGGGCTTTGGAATCAGTGTAATATTTACCTCATAAAAAGTGTTTGGGAGTGTTCCCTCTCTATCAATTTCCTGGAAGAGCTTGTAGAGGATCGGTGTTAGTTCTTCTGTGAAGACTTGGTAGAATTCTGACATATATCCATCCAGACCTGGGCTTTTCTTTTTTGGTAGAGCTTTCTGTGATAGGTTGGTTGAGGTTTTCAATGTCCTCCTGTGTTAAAGAGGGGATGTCGTGTGTGTCCAAGAACCTGTCCGTGTCCTCGAGGTTATCAAATTTAGCAGAGTTTAAGTTTTCAAAATAGGTTCTGATAATCTTCTGTATCTTGGATGACTCTGTGGTGATATCCCCATTTTTGTCTCTGATTTTGTTGATTTGCTTCATTTCGTTCTTCCTTTTGGTGAGCTTGACAAGGGGTCTGTCGATCTTGTTTATTTTTTCAAAGAACCAACTCTTAGTTTTGTTAATAGTTTGTATAGTTTTTTGTTCTCAATTTCATTAATTTCAGCTCTGATTTTAGTTATTTCCTGTCTTCCGTTAGCTTTGGGATTGGATTGTTCCTCTTTTTGTAGGAGTTTGAGTTGAAGCATAAGACTATTTATTTGGGCTCTTTCCAGATTTTTGATGTAGGTATTCAGTGCTATAAATTTACCTCTTAAGTATGCTTTCATACTATCCCAGAGGTTTTGATATGTTGTTTCATCATTCTCATTCATTTCCAAGAATTTCTTGATTTCTGATCTCATTTGTTCTTTTATCCATTCTTCATTTAAAGGGTAATATTCAATTTCCAAGTATTTTTTTTATGTTGATTGCTAAGGCCATGGCATTGTGATCTGACAGATACATGGGACTATATCCACTTTCTTGAATTTGTTAAGGTTAGTTCTGTGGACTAGGATGTGGTCTATTTTTGAGAAGGATCCGCGAGCTGCTGAGAAGAAGGTATATTCAGCCGATTTAGGATGAAATATTCTGTAGGTGTCTGTTAAGCCCATTTGGTTAATAGAGAAATTCAGATTGGAGATATCTTTGTTGATTTTTTATTTTGATGATCAGTCCAATGTTGCTAATGGTGTACTGAAGTCCTTCAGTATGTTAAGATCTATGAGGGGTTTAATGTTCTTGATTATTTTTTCCATGTATTTGGGGGAATTGTGATTGGGGACATAAATGTTAATTATTGTTAAGTCTTCTTGGTGAATTAAGCCTTTTGGTATAGTGTAGATGTAGTGTAGTGTCCATCTTTGTGCTTTCTAAGTAGTTTTGGATCAAAGTTAACTTTATCAGATATTAGGATCACCATACCAGCTTGCTTTTTTGAGCCACAGGCCTAGTAGATATTTTGCCAACCTTTCACCTTCAGTCTGTGTCTATTTTTACATGTAAGGTGTGTCTCTTGAAGACAACATATTATTGGATTTTGTTTTTTAATCCAGGAAGCCAATCTGTGTCTTTTAATTGGGGCATTGAGACCATTCACATTCAGAGTTAGGATAGATGTGGGAATCTGAGTCCCAGACTTTGTGTTTCTTGCTGTGTTTTGCACCATCTTGGGTTTCTATTGGAGTGTATTGTGATTGTAGACACTCTCTTGTTTAGGGGTTTAGAGAATTATTAGCATGTTCTTCTGAATGAAGAATGTCCTTGAGAATATTCTGTAATGCAGGGTTTGTGTTCATGTATCTTGCTAGCTTGAATTTATCATTGAATATTTCATTTCTCTGTCACATTTAAAACTGAGTTTTGCAGGGTATATTAACTTTGACTGGAAATTGTTCTCTTTCAGGACTTGAAAAATATTGTTCCAAGCTCTTCTGGCCTTCATCATCTGGTCTGAAAAATCCATACTGATTCTGATTGGTCTGCTTCTGAACATGACTTGGGGCTTCTCCCTTGCTGCTTTTAGAATTCTTTCTTTAGTTTCTCTGTTAATCATTTTATATATGATATGTCTTGGTGAATTTCTCATTTGGTTAGGTCTGTTTGCTGATCTAAAGGCGTCTTGGATATGGTAATCTGAATCAATCCTGATATGAGGAAAGTTTTCCCTGATTATTTCAATCAATATGTTCTTAATGCATATGTATGCAAAATCAGATAAAAAGTAAGAAATTCTTAATGAAAACTTGGAACTATAGACAGTAAGAGTGTCTCTGTGTCCTTTGGTAGGAGACGATCACTGTCCTGGGTTTCGATATGAATGTCTCTCAGTCTGTGGTTATGTGATCTCACACAAAGGACTGGGGTATTCTCAGACTCCTGGGATTTCTAGGAGGGGCTTCCACTGTAGAGGACTGGTTATGGTAAGCCCTGATGTTTGCCTGCCTCCCAGGGGAGCTGAAGCCAGAAGAGTTAATGAGCAGGGAGTATGGTTGATTTCGATTCTCCGTCTGCTGGGAGATGCATGCACTGTCTCTTGTGGCAGAAGACTCAGAGCCTTTAACTTGTCATTGATCCTGCTGGCTCAGGGGAGTGGACAGAGCAGCAAATTGCTCCCCTTTATTCCACAAACTGAAGACCACCTAAGAAGGGTGGAGTCTGGGCCTGGCCAAGGCCTTCTCTTCTTGGATCAGACTGAAGTCAGTGGCCTTTTCCTGATGGAGTTTTCATAGGTTGCTCTAAAAAGCCAGGGGGAACTGTGACCTGGGGCTCAGAATGGTGGCCCAGCTATCCCACCAAGTAGCCTATTCCAACTAGGTGCCTCTGTGGGCCACTTCCCAGCACAGCTCTGGACCCCCCACTCCACAGTGTGTGAGCTGGGTGGATGTCTGCAAATGTGCTCGCCTGATGCTCTGTTTTAGTTAGGCATGGGATCGCAGCAGCGATGGGGTCGGTGACTTTGTTCAGAGCCACAGACGCAGCAGCCTCTTGCAGTCCTGCCCTAGCAGCTGGTCTGCTGCATGTGGGGAATGTAACATAGCGGACCTCTGTTCCTGGAAGGACAGATAAAATTCCTTTATCTCTCTTCACTCTAAAGGCCGCTCACCAATGGTGGCTCCGCTGGCTTAAAGTAAACACAGCTGAACTCCTGTATTCCTGGCACAGCAGACAGAATCCTTTCTGCCTCTCCACACTTTGTCAGCCACTTGCAGATGTCATCTGCACTGGCAGGAAGTTAGCACAGGCAACTGTCTGCAGCCCTGGCAGGACGGGAAAAAATCCCCCCTTTTTTTTTTCTCCACACAAAACTCCCAGGTCTCAGCTCCTTAGATAAGTTCACAAACTAGCACTAGAAGTTCATATATAAATTCCCCTGAATGCACCTTGGAAAATTGAAGATAAACTGGGATTTTCTCAACCAGACCGGAGTCACAGGAAATGCTGCCTCCCTTCATCTTTCCATCTTCTTTCCCCAGGTCAAAACTTTTACAAGTTATTTTTGCTTGTAAGAGTTTAACTTGGTCATCTCATGCTAGTTAGAACCTCTGATTGGCAGCTTTGTTTCCTTTTCTTTTTCTGTTTTTAAGAGAAAGAGAGATAGTGAGAGAGAATCAACTTTATTTAGTTTTTCATGCGGCTTTTGTTGCTCAGACACTTCATTCTGCACGTGGTGCTAGGGTTTGAACCAGCATCCTCAAGCACGCCAGGCATGTGCTGCAACCACTGAGCCACTGCTCCAGCCCAAGCTTTATGTTTCTTGGTGAAAAAACCTCCATAAACTAATTAAGTTTAGGACAGTCTATCTATGATAAAGATGCATTTGGTGAAAAGATTGGAATCTGTTTTACTTAATGTTTAGTGAAAATATTCTGAATTAGTGTATATATAAGTTATTGTCATTTCTTTATATTAATTCAGAAGTTATCTGCCAAATGAAGAATAATTTTTCACTATTGAAAAAACCAAAGATCATCATCAGTGATTCCCATATGCCCACATCTAATGTTTAACAAAAACACTTTCTTTGTTGTCTGAAATTCAGAGGTATTTAGGGAATTCAGCTCAAAAGGAAAACTTTCATACTTTTACCATATATCATTCCCACATGTAATTCTTAGATTTGTCAGTGCATGAAAGCCCCTTCATTCTGCACACTTACACTGACTGCCCTATTGGAAATTATAGGTTATTGGAAATCATTGAACATCTTCTTTCTCCAGTCCTCCTTTCTATTGTATTAAACTTTTCAGTTATCTTTATACAAGTCTTAGATATCAGAGTCTCTTGTTTAAACAATGAGAACTGGAAAATATACTGCTTTACCTAAATCACTTTTATTGCTCTTCAAATTCAGGGCTACTAACAACTCTTTTCCCTTTTCTATATTTAGGACACCTTTGCCACTATTTTTTGTGATCTCTGGGATTACTCAAGTGAGTGCTCTACACTATGTGTCCATTACTTGAAGAGCTATCTATCATCTCTCTTTCTTGGGAAATGTTTTTAGATTGGAGTAACTGAGAGAGAATAGCCATGCATCCTCTCTTCCGTATCTCCAATGTACAGAAATGTCTACCCTATGATAGATGGATCCACAAGCCTTCCAAACTTAGTCTCTCATGAAGCCTTCAGTTCCTCCAAACAACATTAATTTAAACATATAAAAATGAGATTTTTAAAATATCATTCCTAACAGTAAATGAATACTACATTTTTTCTTGCCACATGCTAAGTATTTTGATATTACCAATTTAATTTTTACAGAATTTCTCATAAAATAGGTACTATTATTATCAGTTCACACTTAAAGGAAGGTGAGAACTCAATTGAGTAATCATTTTAAATTCACATGAACAAAATGGTGCATAATGAAATGCACACAGCATCATGCACGTGTCTGAAAAAAAGAGTTTTGAATCTTAAGAGTTAAAATTTATCTACCTCCCAAACTCACAATTAAAACCTTTTGGGGCTTGAAAATTACAAGTCTGAGATTTATTTTACATTTTTGATATAATTAAAATATGAATTTTACATATGGTCTTTACTCAATATTAATTGGATGAATTCTGAGGTGGGATTCCCCTCTTTTTAAATATTGATAACAGTCTCAGCACCATTTTATAAATAGCTCACAATTCCTCACTGACATGTAATTATTAATTCACCATTTCACAAATACATAAGTGTGAAGTTCTTCATTCTGTTCCACCCGTTAATTTAGATATTCTTAAAGTGATAACCTACTATTATAATTGTTAGGACTTTATAATATTTATTCAAATATGAAAGAATAGTTTCCCTAATATGACAATCTTTTTTTTTTTTTTCAAAATTTTACAGCAATTACATATTCAGAAGTAATTATTGCATTGAAACATGTTCAGGTCATATGGGATATCTTCCAGCACTAGAGGTGGTGAAGAATATCAATTTATTCTAAATTTAGAAACTATAAAAATCTCATGGATTTCAAGATTCAAATTAAACTTTAATCATCAAGATTCAAGTTTAATTTATTCTTATTGAATCACAGAATTTTAGATATGGAAGGACTTTTAAAGATCATCTGGTTGAATTCATTTCTTATCTGAGAAAACTGAGACTCAGAGAGTAGAAAAACCACATATTAAGTGGAAGAGTATGTACTAACATTAAATCTATTAAGGGAGTGTAATAGAAAAAAATTCTATTTCCAATTCTTATGTTATTTAACCTAGCATTTATTTTGCCTGATTCTAGAATTCATTATCTAAGGAGTCAATAATAATTCAGTATGTAATCACAAAAGGGCATTGGCTAGCTAATAAAAATAACTGAGAAGCAAAATTAAAATATTTAATATGTACCTAAGTATTTGCATTGGAATAGTTTACTGCAAACTAAATCTTGGATGGGAAAATAGGAATGCTACTTCTAGCAAAGGAAGACTAGCTTTTTCTAGAGACATATCCTCAATCAATGAGAGTGAAATATTCAAACAACTTATTGAAAAACATAAGAGAGCTAAAAGAGTGTGATCTTGTAGGACTCTCTTCTACAGAAATAAGGGTATGGGAGAGGTGAGTCAACACCTGGTACTTATCAGCATCTACTTAAAAGGCTCAAGAGCAGAGCAGCAAGTGCTTGCTCAGGAGCTTCAATCAGGATAGACTTCCTGGCATTCTCAGGGGTGCAGAAGACAAACAATTGTGTATGTGGCTCTGAAAGGTAAATTCTGAGATGAAGTGAGCTGCCCTCTTGCACTGGCTGGTGAGACTGAAGTAGCCTCTGCTTCTGTTGGCAAGGGATCTGCATAAAGTGCACGCCACTGCAGCTGGTGGGGTCTGTCTGATCCTCTGCAGACCAGAAGTGTTACAGCTTTGCAGCTTTTCTTTTCTTTCTTTTTTTTTTTTTTAGAGAGAGGGGAGAGAAACAAAGAATAATTTTATTTAGTTTTTCATGTGGTCTTCATTGCTCTGACACTTCATTGTGTAGGTGATGCTGGGGTTTGAACTCGCATCCTGGCACATGCCAGGCCAGGCAAGTGCTGTAACCATTGAACCACCACTCCAGCCCCCAAGCATTGCAGCTGTTAGTGAAGTGTGCCTCCAGTGTCACATGACAACTCAGCAGCTTCAATTGCTTCTGCTGGCAGACAGGCCTGTGGAAAGTGCTGCCCCCTACAGTAAAGTCCAGAAGTTCAGTATCAATATGTTCTGGGTTCTTGTCTGTGAATTCAAAGAATGAGATCTACAGAACAAGATGAGTAAATGGAAAAATGAATTATTGAAGAAACAGGAACAAATGCTGCAGCAAGCAAGAGGAGACCTGAATATCAGGCTTTCTGTTCCTGAGTTTGCTCCCCTAGAAGTTTATATAGCACTTGGTCAACGCTTTTGTTTCAAACTTAATGCAAATTAGAGTTTGGAAACTCATTAATGCTATTGGTTCAAATTTATGCTAATTTGGGATTATATTTGTTTTGGGTACCCAGAAGCCAGGTTAGCTCCATGTGGAAGAGAAACACTGATAAATACTCCAGGATTCTACATGGAATTCTGACATGCTACATTTTACCAAAAAAAAAAAAAAAAAAAAGGATGTAATGAAATGTTGCAACTCTTCAAAGACAGCTGAGCTTCAAAATGATCTGAACACCTGATCTGTTTCTATTCTACCTGTCTGGACAGAGCAGACATAAAGATTTGATATTTAAGGAAGGCAACACGTATTTGGATCCTAAAATTAAGACATTTAGGTTTTCATGTAAACTGTGAAAACACAAATATAAAACAATGTATTCAAAAAGAAGAATGATTGATAACACAGAAAATAGAAAAGAAATTGATTTACAGAAGTTCCAGTGAAATTAATGAATATATGATTAGGACTTCAAATAATTAAAGAATAACATGGAGAATTTCAGTAGGTGTGAGAAAGCCATAAAAATCTTAAAAAGAAATAATAGCTAAAGATAAGTGATCAATATATCATTTAAAACAGATCATTTTTAAAAATTTAGTGGACTAGAAAAATTGAATAAAATATTGAGAGTGACAATACAAGAAAAAAAAATGAAGAAATAACTTGAAATTACCAGGAAAAAACAAAAGATTCAATGACAATATATAACTTATGTTTAATCAGAGTCTCAGAAACAAAAAAGAATGTTGTGAGATTTGATATTGGAGAACACAGATGCTTATGATTTTCCAAAACTGCGAAAAATTACTCCAACAACAAATTTAAGAAACATTACAATTCTAAGAAGGAGAATTCAAAGGAAACATGTTAACGATTGATGGTTATCCTGCTGAAAATTCAAGGTTTAGAAAAATTTAAAAAGCAAAATGCATGTTAACTTCAAAATGAAAATAATAAGTGCAAATTGATTATTCAACACAATTAGTAGAGATCAGAAAATATGGAAATGAAATTTTAAAGGATAAAACAAAGAGATATCTGGTAATCAAAGATTCTAATAAAAAATGCAGTGAGCATTTACCTGAATGGACACAAAAACAGTTTAGGAAAATCTAGAAAAAAGAATACTTGTCAAGAGATTCACAGGGGAAAGCAGTATGGATACTCATCAAAAAATCCTAGGGTTAGAATTGCCATACAACCCAGCTACCCATGACTAAGTATTTATCCAAAAGATCTACAATCAGCATAATCAATGTTACAGCAGGGCAATTCATAGTAGCCAAGTTACAGAACCAGTTCAGATCATCAGATGAATAGATAAATAAAACTTTGTGTATATGTATATACATATACAGAAGACAGTTTTACTCAGTCATAAACAAGAATGAAATTATGACATTTGCTTGTAAATGGATGGAACCAGATAACATCATGCTAAGTGAAATAAGCTAGACTCAGAAAGTAATTTTCTATCATATATGGAAGGTAGAACAAAATAAAGAAATGAAAGGAGGCGGAGGAATCCCATGACCATTACAGATATCAGTGCAGCAGAGGAATGTGATTGAGGGGGAGGGGGAGGAATGGAAAAGGGAAGGATGGAGGAATGAATCTAACCAAACTAATCTATGTAGTATATGAATACACCACAATAAATTTCATCTCTATGTGTATCTATAATGCACTAATTAAAAATAACTATAGGGGGGGCAGAAAATTGTATACTGCAAGCAGGTTGCACCCAAGCACTGTCCTTGACCTGAAAGGAAGAAACTCCAGAAAAACTACCTTCCTTCAAGGTGCGTGTATTGGAAAAGATTCACTGAATACAGTGTGGGTCAGTGGGAGATCAGTGACTCAGAGTCATGGATATAATAAGTAGAAGAGAGGAACTAATTCAGACCCAGCCAGGTGCCAGGGACCACCCTTGTCCCTCAATCAATACAGCAGCAAGTGACTCAGTCCTATCCCTTTGATCACATGGAGACTGACTGCACCTAGAAAAGCTCTATTGGGCTCAAATCAGGTCCACTGGAGATCTTGGCTGCAGAGGAGGGGACAGATTGCCCTGCACACTCAGGAGGAGATAAGTCTGTAGTGATTCTGGACACACAAGCATGGAAGTGGAGCTGGAAATCTAAGGCTGATAGCCCCACAATCTTGTCAGGATCCTACACTCTGCTGTGAATGGGCAGAGTACAAACAGGAGCTATGTTCTGTCCTTAAACTGGGAGAACTCTGTGGCATCTCTGCTCTGGAGGAGGGAACATTGTCTCTACTTCCAGCCCTAAGTGCCTTGAGCTGTTGCCATGGAAATATTGTGATAATCATTACCATCTCCCAGATCTCCCTATGACCCCAGGGCATAGTAATCTGGAGACAAGCCTGGAGCCAGTGTAGACTGTAGGAGAGTTAAACCAGAGATAATTGTTTTGGGAAAATCCCCAGGAGTGGGATAATGGGTCATAAGGTGGTTCCATCCTTAATTTTTTGAGGATTCTCCACACTGCTTTCCATAGTGGCTGAACCAGTTTGCAGTCCCACCAGCAGTGTAACAGTGTTCCTCTTTTCGCACAGCCCCTCCAGCATCTGTCCTTGTTTGTATTCTTCATTTTTGCCACTCTAACAGGAGTGAGGTGATATCTCATTGAAGTTTTGATTTGCATTTCCCTTATAGCTATGATGTAGAGCATTTTCTCATATATTTATGGGGTTTCTGGACTTCCACTGGAGATAAGTTCCTTTTGAGTTCTTTAGCCCATTTATTGATTGGATTATTTGGATGGATATGGAAAGAATTAAGCTAAGTGAAGTACCCCAATCTCAGAGACTCAAGGGCCAAATGGTTTCTCTCATATGTGCAAGCTAGAATACTTGGGGAAGCAGTAGGTTAAATGACTAAACTAATAATAAACTCAAATTGTATGATTGTCAGCATAATAGGGGGATGGCACCCTAAGATACTGGGAGGCGTGGGGGGGAGGGGTGGGGGAGGGTATTTGAAGATCTCCTAGGATACTGGAGAGTGGGAATATAGGTGAACCATCTCAGAAGCAGAACTCTTATGCAAGAGTTCTTCTGGGGGTAACTGTAACAGGTAAAACTCAAGGTGGTCATTCATGTTTGGGCATTACCCCTCGATAACTGTGTATATATACATTGGTTATTGATGGTTTGATAATGTTTCCCTCTCATTTGTATCTCTATATACTCTTAATAAAAAAAAAAACCAGAGATAATTGAATCGAGGAGTGAAAGAGTTGCTTGAGGGTAAACCTTTACGCTCCCACTTCGAAACTGCAAGCAGCCAGACTGGTGCAGCATTCTAAGACAATTGACTTTACTAGTGATCAACGGGCTTCTTCAAGTCCATACATCAGAGTTTAAAATTCAAATGTTTTGTGTGTGTGTGTGTGTGTGTGTGTGTTGTGTTTGTAGTAAGTGTTGTGGCTGAGGACCTGTTTCTTCTTTCTACTTATTTATTTCTTACTTTGCCTTGAATACTTGTTTTAATGTAAATATTAGTACTAGCCACACCACCTGAGGCCAGGGCTGTATAGCCGTAGAGTAGTCCACTTCTATGTTACCCACATCTTGCACATTCTCCAGTAATAGAAAAACCCTATTCTTCTAATTCTTACCCCCCCCATCATTATTCCCCCAGTCTCTCCCTCTGTCCCTCTCCTTGTTTTTCTTCTTTTCTTTTCTATTGTTATTTTATTTATTTTTTTAGGAGAGAAGGACATTGAGAGAGAGAGAGAGAGAGATAGAGAGAGAGAGAGAGAATCAATCCTTACTTAGTTTTTCACATGGCTTTCCTTGCTCTGAAACTTAGTTGTGTATGTGCATGCTGGGATTTGAACCCCTGTAGTTGCATGTGCCAGGCAAACGCCATAACCACCAAGTCACTGCTCCAGCCCCCTATTTTGTTTTTTTATTATTTGATTTTTATTTTTTCGTTTTAGTATTCAAAATAGTCTTACAGTGTATCTATACCCTGCTCTGCTATCTGCTCTGGCTTCATAATCACAAGGCTGTCTACCTTCCTCACTCAGTTCCTTTCTCTCAGATGTTTGTAAGCTTAACATCAATTTGCTGCACCTAGAGATAACTGCTAATCACATCTTTCCTCCCATAGGTTATAAGTAGTAGTTCACTGACTACAAAAGGAACGCATTAACCAGTTCAAGACTGCTTATAGTATGCTTTAATTGACCATATTGTCTATTCATTCTTATCAAGGAGGATATTAATTGAAATCTGATTTGAATGCCAAATTTGATAATACTTGTTTGTCTTTAATCCAGTTATAGTCTGATGATTAATAGTGTTGTAAACAAAGGTAGTTACTAACCCTACCATTCTGGTCATAGGTGAAAATAATAATGGTAACAGCTTCAGAAGGAACAAAGTAACTAGGTTAATGCTGATTAATGTACCCATTGGCTGCTCATATTTTTTCTTTTGCCTTGTCTTGTGAGTTATTAGAAATTACAAAGGCCAAATGCAGGTTGGGGACCCTGCTGTTAATCTCAACTTACCAAATTCCTCCCAGCCCAAATTACTGAAGAGTCAAAAACCTCACATCAATATCCACAAAGTAAAATAACCAAAGAGGGCTCACAAGCCCCACTCCCCAGCCCTGCAAATGAAAAAAAAAAGGAAGCAATTATATTCCTCAAACTCACACTCCAAAGCCAAGCAGTTCATGGATAGAGTCCTGGATGGAAACCTAGAAAACAGTATCAACAATCAAAGAATTAAAAGAAGACTTAAGGAAGGAAATAAGAGAGCAATTTCAGGATGTGAGAGACCACTTTGACAAACAGCAGGACATTCTGAAAAGAGATGTAACAGAGCTCTTAGAATTGAAAAACACAGTCAACCAAATTAAAAGCTCAATGGAAGATATTAACATCAGATTAAACTCAGTAGAAAATAGAGCTTCATCTCTCAAAGAACAAACATCAAATAATGAAGACAGGCTGAATAATCTTGACAGCAAAGAGAATAGACAAGGAGAAAAAAAAAAAACTTACTAAGCATGATCAGAACTTCCAAGAAGTATGGGAGGGTATCAGAGGAAATAACCTGAGAGGATGGTGTGATAGGGGAGAACATAGAAAAACAAACAAATGGCATAAAGAAACTTCTCAATGAGATAGCCAAAGAAAATTTTCCCCAGGCAGATTAGGTCCAGAAATTCAAATTCAAGAGGCCTAGAGTACACCAAATAAACCAAAGCAAATGCAAAATTCACTGAGATATATCACATACAAAATGAATAACAGAAATCAAGGAAATAACTTTAAAAGCAGTAAGAGAAAAACACCAAATCACATTCAGAGGCAAACATTAAGGATTACTGTGGATTTCTCAGCTCAATACTAAAGGCCAGGAGAGCATGGAACAGTATTTTTCAAATACTCAAAGAACATGATTTCCAACCAAAGATACTATACCCTGCAAAACTCAGCTTTAAATTTGATGGGGAAATAAAATACTTCCATGATAAGAACAAATATACATGAACACAAAACCAGCTCTAAAGAAAATACTCAAAGATAAACTTCAAACAGGAGAACTAGCTAATAACTCCCAAATCTTATTAACAGAGGGAAGTCAATAAAAACATAACTCACTAAAAGATATAGAAGATGGTGTAAAATACATCAAAGGTCACAATGCCAGGGACCCAGAATCACATATCTACTCTCACACTGAATGTGAATGGACTCAATACCCCAATCAAAAGACATAGATTAGCAGACCAGCTCAAAAAACAAAATCCAGCAATATGCTGCTCACAGGAGACACACCTCACAGCCAAACACAGACACACATTGAAGGTGAAAGGTTGGCTAAAAACCTAGTGCCATATGGCCCAAGAAAGCAGACTGGTGTTGCATTCCTTATATCCAACAAAGCTAATTTTGACAAAAAAAAATTAGTCAGAAGGGATAAAGAAGGGCACTACATCATAGTAAAAGGAACACTACATCAAGAAGTTATAACAATAGTTAAAATTTATGCCTCCAATTACAACTCTTCCAAATATGTGGAAAAAGTACTCAAGGACATTAAACAACTTATTGACTTCAAAATAATAATTCTGGGGGACTTAATGCATCACTATCAACAATAGATCATCAAAGCAGAAAATCAATAAAGATATCTCTAACCTTAAGAACTCTATCAATTAATTGCACTTAACGGATATTTACAGAATATGCCATCCCAAATCAGCTGAGCTTACCTTCTCAGCAGCACATGGATCCTTCCCCAAAATAGATCATATCCTAGCCCACAAAAGTAACCATAACACAAAATAGTTGATATAATCCCATGTATCCTGTCAGACCACAGTGGTATGATCTTAGCAATTAAAAGCAAGAAAAACAACAGAAAGTACATAAATACTTGGAGATTGAATAATACTCTCTTAAATAAAGAATGGATCAAAGATGAAATGATAATTGAAATTAAGAAATTCTTGGAAAAAATGAGAATGAGGACACAACATATCAAAATCTCTGGGAGAGTATGAAAGCATTCTTTTTTTTTTTTTAAGAGAGAGGGACAGTGAGAGAGAGAGAGAGGCAGCAAGAATCAATTTTTTTAATTTAGTTTTTCATGTGGTTTTCATTACACCAATACTTCATTGTGTATGTGGTGCTGGGGTTTTAACTTGCATACTCATGCATGCCAGAGAAATACCATAATTACCGAGCCACCACTCCAGCCCCTATGAGAGCATTCTTAAAAAGTAAATTTATAGCACTGAGGACCTTCATCAAAAATCTTGAGGGAGACCAAATAAATAAACTTATGCTCTAACTCAAATCCCTACATAACCATTCTCAAATTAACACAAAAGAACATTGAAAATCTAAAGAAACCAATCTCAGGTAGCAAAATTGAACAAGCATTCAAAGGCCTTCCAAAAAAGAAAAGCCCAGGACATGATGCAATCTCAGCTGAATTCTACCAGACATTTATAGAAAAATTAACACATCTTATTAGTAAGCTACTCAATGAAATTGCAACGGATGAAACCCTCCCAAATACTTCTTTTGAGGCAAACCTAACTCTAATACTCAAACTCAAGAAAGACACATCAAGAAAAGAAAACTACAAATCCATTTTCCCTGATGAACATAAATGCAAAAATCCTTAATAAAATTGTAGCAAACTGCATCAAAACATATCAAAAAGTTAATACATCATGATCAAGAGGGCTTCATTCCAGGAATGTGAAGCTGGTTCAAGATAATGCAAATAAGTAAATGTGATTTAGACTTAAACAGAATTAAAGGCAAAACCATAGGATCGTCTCAATTGATGAAGAAAAGGCCTTTGATAAAATTCAACACCCATTTATGTTCAAATCTCTGGAGAAGATAGAGGTCAAAGGAACACACCTCAATTTTGTAAGAGCCATTTAAAACAAACCCATAGCCAACATTATACTTAATGGAGAAAGACTGAAACCATTCCAACTAAATTTGGGAACAAGACAAGGCTGTCCAATCACACCACTTCTATTCAATATAAACCTTGAAATCCTAGCCAGAGCTATCAGAAAAGAGAAGGTGATGAAAGGAATTCTAACAGGAAAAGAGGAAGTCAAGCTATCTCTGTTTTCCGGTGGCATGATCCTATACCTAGCAGGCCCAAAAAAGCTCAATCAGAAGACTTCGTGAGCTTATAAATTAATTTAGCAAAGTGGCTGTTTATACAAACACCACACATAAATCGGTAGCTTTCCTGTACTCCAGTAGCAATTTTGTTGAAGAAGAAATCAGGAAATCCATCCCATTCACAATAACCTGAAAAGGAATGAAATACTTGGGCATTAATTTATCAAAGGATATAAAAGGCCTCTACAATGCAAACTACCAAATATTAAAAAAAAAAATTGAAGAAGATCTGAGAAGATGGAAAAATACTCCATTAGAATCAATATAATTAAAATGACCATTCAGCTAAAAGTCCTGTACAGATTCAATGCAATCCCCATCAAGATACTAATGACATTCTTAATGGATATAGAAAAAGCAATTTTCAAATTCATTTGTAATATCAAGAAACCCAGAACAGCCAAAACATTACTAAGCAAGAAAATTGAAGCAGGAGGTGTCAAAGTACCTGACCTGAAATTATACTATAGGACTATAGTAACAAAAACAGCATGGTATTTGTATTGAAACAGATATGAAGACCAATGGAAGAGTAGAAGATACTGAGACAAACCCTCAAGACTTTACATCTGATATTTGACAAAGTGTGCAAAAATATAGCATGGAGGAAATTTCGACAGTCTGTTAACAAATGGTGCTGGATAAACTGGACGGTCATATGCAGACAACTGAAATTAGATAATATCTCCCACCCTGAACAAAAATCAAATCAAAATGGTCAAGGAATTAGGAATTAAATCAGCAACTATAGAACTCTAGAGGTAAAAATAGGATCAACACTCCACGACATCAGTGTAGGCACTTCCTTCCTTAACAAAACTCTCATAGCACAAGAATTAAACCCAAGAATCAACGAGTTGGATACCCTTAAACTTAAAAGCTTCTGCACAGCTAAAGAATTAGTCAAAAGTTCAAGAGAGTATCTATAGGATGGGAGAAAATCATTGCCTGCTATGCCCCTGACAGGGGACTAATATCCAGAATACTCAACTAAAAAAACTGAAAACCAAAAGTATAAATGATCTAATCAAAAAATGGGCTAGGGAATTAAATAGAAACTTCTCAATAGAGGAAGTTCAAAAAGCCAATAAATATATGAGAAAATGTTCTACATAACTAGCAATCAGAGAACTACAAATCAAAACTGCACTGAAATTCCACCTCACTCCAGTTAGTGTGGCAAAAATGAAGAATATGAACAATAACAGATACTGGAGGGGTTGTGGTGAGAAAGGAATACTAACACACTGTTTCTGGAAGTGGTAATGGGTACAATCACTGTGGAAAGCAGTGTGGAGACTTCTCAACAAACTAGGGATGGAATCACCTTATAACCCTGCTATCCCACTCCTGGGTATTTTCCCAAAAGAGCTAGAACTGGCATACTACAAAGACACAGCTACATCAATATTTATAGCAGCTCAATTTACAACAGCTAAACTATGGAACTAACCCACATTGCCCTCTCTGAATGAAGAGATTCAAAAATTGTGGTATATATATATATACAATAGAGTTCTAGTTTCCTATTAGAGCATATGATATGATGTCCTTTTCAGCCAGATGGATGGAAATGGAAAAATTATACTGAGTAAAATATCCCAAACACAGAGACTTAAGAGCTAAATGCTTTCTCTCACATGTGAACACTAGTCTAAAACCTAAGACAGGATGAAAGTTAGCTAACTTTAATTAATAAACTTACCAAAGTTGAAAATGCATATGAGCTGGGAGAACCATAACTATGAAGATGTGGGGAGAAGGAAGGGAGGCAGGGAGTGGAAGAAAGGATAAGGGGGGTTATCAATGCAACTGGGAACTCTCAACTCCCATGAGAAGCCCACCTATACACAGGCAGGCAGAGAAACTCAGAAATTTCAAAAATCAATATACATGTATATGCTCATTCCCAATTATAGCATGGGGTTATTATGGAGGAGACATGAGACCAGGAAATGTATGAAGTTGGGGAGATCCTGGACTAGGATTGGCCTTAACTTAATTTTGTCAATATTCTTTTATGCATGATTTTGAATAATGATTTGCTCCAATATGTAAAACTAGGTCAAACAAATAAAAAGATAAAATAAAATCATCAAAATACTATAAATTATTAGAAGAAAAACTGACAGGATAGAGGAAAAGAAATGGGTGGAAGAAAGAAAGGGAGAATAAGGGTAGGTATGGGGGACTAAATTGCAGAAAATTCAATGATATGTTTGTATAATTATGTCAAAATAATTCCCAGTGTTATATATAACTATAATGCACTGAGTGGAAAAAAAGAGAGAAAGAGAGAGAGAGAGATAGACACATTGAATGGAATTCTTAGGAAGAAGGAAAAGGTCTGAGATGGAAAGATGAAGATATAAGGAAAGAATAGATAGCTTATTAATTCTAAATAATTTTGACTATATATAATAATAATATCCTGAGTTGATAAATTTACAACAAATATAGCACAAAGTACAACATGGGGACAAAATGGTATAAACGTATTTTATACTCTTTGTGTTATTATAAGAAGTACAGTCTACCAAGAATATACAAGTCTCAGTTTGCTCTCATCTAATATCATAGCAAGAATGCCTACAATTCTTAAGTAATATACATATGAGAAACTGAAAAATCTAATGTTATAATGTGAAGTTTTTATATACTTCTTTCAATAGCCTAAACAAAATTCTTCAAAATGAATATTTATTTAACAAGATATTCCATAAAGAAATACTGACCTCTCTCAAATACTAAAGGAAGAGGAATTTTATTTGAAAACTATATTTCTAATCTATTTTATCTCTAGGTAACTTTTGGAAATAAAAGTTGTAATTTGTAGAGATGGAAATTACTCTGGATATCCAAAGAACATGTAGTAAGTAGTATGAGTTCTTTGAAGAGCTCTCTCTTAATTACTGGCCTTCAAAAACCAAAGGGCAGCTACATGAGGTTTTGTCTATGCTCAAGTGGTAATAGTAAGTTCAATTCCTTGAAAACATACCTTTTCTTAAGAGCAGTTAAATCACTTTCCTCACCTGGCTTTGAATGATCCTAATGGTACTCTGCTAAGTACCTTCAAAAAATTTATTTTTTCAGCAAACTGTAAATTTCTCTTTCCTGAATGCTGCAATCAGGTGATAGCCTGACTTTTGGAATTCTAGCTTTTCAGGCTCCTTTTTAATTCCAGCAGTGTTGAATTTATTAATCTGTTTATAAATTATTGTATTTGTCCTATTTAAGTTCTTCTAAACTTAATAATATCGTAAGAAACATTTTATATTAGAAAACAGTTTCGTTTGATAACATTTTATATGTTCAGTTACACACACACACACACATATATATATATGTAAAGGAGTAAAAAATATATATATTATATTTATATTTATATATATAAATACGTATTTATATTTATATATATAAATACATATTATATTTATATTTTTATATATATATGTAAAGGAGTAAAAAATCAATCTTTATGAGCTGACTTTATTCCTGACCTAATTCCAAATCATTTATGGATTTTCAAGACAGATACTATTGCTACCTGATTCAGATCATGGCAATCATACTGTAAAGAATACTAATTATGATAGCTACTTGATGTTTCCAAAGGTAGATCTAACATAAAAGAATTAAAATGCCATATTTTGCCAGCCACTTTGGTACACACCAAAAGCAGGAGGACTACAAGTTTAAAGACAGTCTTAACAACTCAGGCTCTAAGCAACTTATTTAGACCCTGTCTCACAATAAAAATATCAAAATAAAAAAGAATTGGGATGTGGCTCAGTGGTTGAGTGATCCCGAGTTCAATCCCTGGTACAAAAAAAAAAAAAAAAATACTGCATTTGTTATACTGAAAGAAGGAATTTAGAAAAAAAAAAGAATAAATAAGAAGTATGTTCTGCTTAAAGCATAAGAAGCAAAAGTAAAATTGTTCTGCAATAGATATAGTAAGATAAATTGAGAGCTTGACCTCTTACATATAACAGCTATAAATATTGTACTGTTACCAAACAAACAAAAGGAGATTTCCCAAACACTCCTATAGGTGTATGAAGAAAAAAACGGTGCATTATGAATAAGAGTTTAAACTTGAAAGAAGAGAAAAGTTTGGGGTGAAGTTTTTATAGTCTTAGCCTAAAGGTAAGCTTCAGTTGTCACACAATGCAAGGTGTTTGGAACTTCAGTGGAAGTCAAGTAATATTCCCAGACCAAGGGAAAAAACAACTGAGCAAAGTTACAGCTATAAGAAAATAAAGTGGGCATTACTGAAAAGAAAGAGACAGAAATCTCAAACTCCACACATTTTAAATTCTGCTGATCCTTGAATCATATGCATCCATGCAGTACACTAAAATAGTGCCTCAGTGATAAAAAGTTGAACTGAGGTTTGAGTTGCCTCCAACTACAAATGCTGCATTGATAAGAAAATGACTTTACGACCTTAAAGCAGCTATTGTATCTACATTGAGTGTGGTTGGAAGAAAAATATACTAATGAAGATATGAAAAGATCAGTGAGGATATAGGAATAAAATATCTTTTTTATTTGCTGAAACTTAAGAACATGTTAAGGCAAGAATTTTCTGGTTGGAATGAAAAATACCTTGTGTTTCTTATAGTTTAGGTCACAAGGAAGACACGTGACATACTGACAGGGCAGAAGAGGAGCAGCAGCATTTCGGGATACTCACATGTTGATACTGCGCTGCTGACTTTCTTCATTTCCATGAAGCAGCAACTAGGAACCACAGTCTCCTGGATCATCTTTCAGTTTCCCTGACTTGTGGATCAATACACATTTTTAGCTCTGCAGTGAAAGGTCCCGGCTTCTCTAGGACACCCTTGTGACCAAGGTAGAAGCAACAAGACTAGGTAAGGTTTCATTCTATGATCATGGGTTTTCAGCTTCTGCTTGTGGCATTCAGTCCACCTTGCTTCCTAACTACCCCCTGTCCTTAGAGACTAAAGCCTGCATCAAAGGAGCACAGCCATTTAGAGACCCTCTGAAGCAGTTCCCACAAATGTGAAAACCAGTTCTCAATAACACAAACCTTATTAACCTAATGCCAGGGATACGAAGGTTAGATAACACTGAGTATCTATTTATCATTTATATTCTAATCAATTTTTGATTCTGCTTGTCTGGTTGAATGTGAAGCCACAATTTAAAAAAAGGAGCATAAGAAATGAAATTTTGGTTTGGCAAAAGAGTGTATTTAAATTATAAAATTGGACTGAAATCATCATATTGAGCCAAATTAGTTCCAACTTGTTGTGTGAGGTATAATAATTACAATTGCAAATATTCACTAAAATGTGTGTATGTGTAGTTATATATTCCTTTGTTATAATAGTCCTTTATGAGTATGTATTGTATCAGGTACCATATTACACTCTATCCTAGAATTTTATATTCTTTTTTCTTTCATTCTCTACATTATTGAATTTCTGGTATACACAAATGTGTGTTTACCACACATCACAAAAGTCCTCTCCCCTAATCCATGCGCAATAGATTCTAAGGCCTCCATTGGATACATGAAACTGTGGTTAGTACTTAACCCTGTACAGGTGGAGCATCTCTGATCCCATAAATCTGAAATCAAAAATATTTTTGTTTCTTAGATGATGGCACAAGGTGGAAAATTCCACATCTCACCTCATTTGAGAGGTCTCAGTCAAAACACATATTCACTAAAAATTTTGAAAAACATTAACTTCAGAATATATACATAAGATATATATGAATTGTAGATGGATTTCATGTTTAGACAAGGGTCTCATCCCCAATGACTCATTATGTATGTGAAAATACTACAGAGTATAAAAAAATAAAAGGTTGGCAGTGTTTCTGGTTCTAAGTACTTCAAAAAAATGTTCTATTTGTATATGCTGCATTTTTCCCTATTTACATCCTATAGTAAACTTTAATTTGTAAATTATGCACATATGATGTTAAAAATAACTAATAATAAGCATAGAAATTATAACAATATACTATAATAAAAGGTATATGAATGCAATCTCTGTGTTTATTTCTGGCATTTTTCACTTAATATTTTCATACTGTCATTGGCTGTAGGAAACTGAAACAGTAGAAAATAAACATGAGGATAAAGGAGGACATCTATGTACATCCAGATGTTCCTTGATTTATGAAAGCGCTATATCACAGTGAATACATCCAAATTATCACATATCATATGTTGAAAATGCATTAATACATCTAAACTACAAAACATCATATCAGTCTCACTTGCATTACATTACATGGACTCAGAAAACTCACATACACCTACCTACAGCTGAAAACCATCTGACATACAGACAATGTTATAATAAAATGTGGGATAACATGTAATTTATTGAATACTGAAAAATGAGAAACAGCAATTGTATGGGTATGTTTTCATATTTCATAAAGTTAATAGTTACAACTCAAATGATCATATTTTGGGTGTGTATGTATAGTCTGATCATTTAAAAAATATATTGTAGAAAGTATGCTTAAATGATAGAAATTTATTTTCTCCCAGTCCTGAAGACTCAGATCTGGTGAGGGCCTCTTCCTGGCTTGCAGTCAGCCACCTTCTGACTGTATCCTCAAATAGTAGGAGCAGGGCAGGCACTCAGTATCTCTTATAAGTACATCAGAATCATCAAGAAAGCCCCACCCTTAAGACCTCATCTAAACCTGATTATGTCCCAAAGTCCCGGATTTCAAATACCATTCCTTTGGAGGTAAGAGCTTCAACGCAAGAATCATAGGGTAGCACAATTCAATCCATAGTGCATAGATAGATAGATAAACATATTTCTCATACTGAGTAGTTGTTTTCTACTATGATACAGTGATAATATAATTTATGTTCCACTTCAGAGAAATTTAAAATATAGGGTATTTTGACTGCTGATTTACTGATATCATCCACAAAGCACATGAAAAATATATAGCTGATCAGACTATTCAATAGTAGGACATTTAAGCAATAGTAAAACTTTAGGAAAAGTAGTATTCAAATAAAATCCAACTAGCAAATTTAAATTAAAGTTGGAAAAAATAATACAGGTTTTTTTATATCTGAGTGCAAAAATTATACAATCCATTGAAAAAGTGAAATACTTTAAATCAGTATTGCTTCTTGAATTTCAGGATTATAAAATCATATATAAGAAATAGGAATGTAGAAAAACTCTTAGGATGATAAAATGGGGGAAATGTACGATTTAAATGACAAAGAAAGAAAACAATTCCAATGATATTAATTATGTTGAGGACAGGACAAAAGTCAGTGCAGTAGTAGTAGTTTAAGGTAATCATTATCTGTTAATATATGATTTACAGGGATTGTGTGATATAGTTTGGATTTTCAATATCCCCCAAAGCCTAATATGTTAAAGGCTTGATCTGCAGTGTGGCATGACTGGGAAGTGGTAGAAGTAAAAGGTAGGGCCTGATAGGAGGTTTTGAGGTCACTGGTGAAATGTCCCTGGAGGGTACTGTCAGACATCCTCACCCTCAAATCTTCCTCATATTTCTTTGTATCCTGGTTAAGAGGTGAGCACTTTTGATTCATCACGCACTCCCACAATTATGTAATGCTTCAGCTTAAAACAATGGGGTGAATTGATTATGATCTGGAACTGCTAGAATTGTGAGCAAAAATAAATCTTTTCTCTTTATAATTTGATTACCTCGATTATTTCTAAGAGTGATGGAAAGCTAATATGTTTTTTAAAAATTGTATACTCAGAGACCTGAAAGTAGAAGAATATGTGACACTTCAGTTGGTATTCAATTTTTATGATGTATAGTGAAGCATATGGGTCAAAGCATGCTGTAATATGCATAGATTTTATAATTGGGGGGATCCATGCCACATTTTAATAGAATAAATTACTGTTTGTATTTTATATGTCTCAATTTCCATATCTACAAAATGGAAATAATAATAATGTATTTTGGAATTGTATTGGGGTCAAGCAGATCTCAGTTTGAATCCTTAAATTATATTAGCCTTTAAAAATATCTCTTTCTTCAACTTAAAAATGGCCATAACAGTCATAAAACCTGTCAGAGAATTTACTGAGTTGACAAATTAAAAACAACTAGTAAAGTATCTGGCACACTGCAAGAACTCAATAAATGATATTTTCTTCTCGTTTCAGTTAATATCAAGAGAGCTAAAATAAGATGGGAAACAGTTGGCAAGATATTAGTCTTGGAAAGAGATTTGGTGAAGAA
Organism: Aplodontia rufa; assembly: GCA_004027875.1. Classification (NCBI taxonomy): domain Eukaryota; kingdom Metazoa; phylum Chordata; class Mammalia; order Rodentia; family Aplodontiidae; genus Aplodontia; species Aplodontia rufa. The sequence continues at coordinate 79,931 of PVKS010002065.1, read as the reverse complement.
TAATTTATTTTCATATTTTCAAAGAATACAACTAAGGTTTCAATTGTTGCATACTAAATTACTTTCCTAATTTACGTGAAGATTTGAAAGGAGACTTCAAAGGACATAAATTCCCTAAGATCAAATATTTAAATAAGGGTTATATGAAATACCTAAACCTTTGAAAATATCTCCGAGGGGAATTCAATTTCCAACAGTGTGAAAGATACCCTGAAGGGACTTCTTACTAGACTACAACTTGATCCTAGATAATTTACAGCAAATGCACTTTTACAGCACTGTTGTAAGCAAAGAAAGTGTCCAAGGACAAATAAAAACACACCAGTGAGGTGAAACTGACACTTGGAAGCTAGTAACACAGAAATCGATCTCTCTCTGGAAAAAAATTACAGTGTCAGATTAAAAATGGAAAAACAAATTCTGAAACTCTCTACAAGACCTGCAGAAGAGCTGATTCTGAAATTGACCTGTGAGTCGACGAACACTGATGAGGGTTAATGTAAGTTCAGGTTGGTAGCTTCCTCTGGATTCTGGATGAAGAAACTTCAAGATGCAGTAGACAGTTATAGTGTTGCTGCGTTTTTTCTGTTTTTTGCTTTTTAAAATTTTATTTCAACATAACTGTGCTTATAGAAATACACTCACATTAGTTAAAAGAGTGCAATTTAAGTTTAACTTATCCTACACAATTTCCACCAAAAACTTGGTACATGCTTTAAGACTTTTAAAAGAATTTGCAATCAGGCTTATTTTTATCTATTATAGAGTTTTAACAGTAAAAAAATCAAAAAGTTGCCCTGCTGAAAAAGACTAATGAAAAGGTAAAGCTTCTTGAAAGGCTGATAAAAACAGGGAGAGAAAGGCCACAAAAATACATAATACTGAACATTAGAAAGAGGATGTGATAGAGACACAGCAAAGATTCAAAAGTCAATGAGTGCTATGAAAACTTCAATTGTCAAAAGATTAAAATATTATAATTGAATGGGCAAATATTTTCCAATATAAAATTATTCACAGAATTAAAATGAAATATAAATTGAAACTGTGACTAGAAATTTTTTACAAAGATACCAGGCCCAATTGGTTTTACAGAAGAGTTCAAGGTCACTTCAAGTAATTTATCACCACAATCTTAAGCAAGTTTATAAGCACAATAAAATAGAAATTAAAGAAAACAAAACAACAAAATTAATAAGTCCAGTATTACCTTGATAACAAAACCTAATAAACACTGTGAACTTATGCAAATAATAATACTAGGAGCAGTATATAATCTTATTTGATACATCTTAGGAAACCACTGGTTGTTACATATTATAAAAATCTATTATGAATAGATTCCATTATGAATTCATTTATAAATCATTAAAATATAATTAATCCAGCAAATTTATATAAGATAAACCCATAATAATATTTCAAGATACGTAGAAAAAGAACATAAAATTTATAACTCATTCAACTTGCTAGAAAATTAGTAGTATGTATAAAAATTTACAATAAATACAATTTCCTACAGTAAAAGCACCAGAAGTATTTCATTTGAATTAGCCTTACAACAAAGATTATTTTAACAGGTTCCATAAGAAAATACACTGAAAGTCTAAAGGAGTAGAAGAAAAAAGGAACATTTGGAAGAAAAATCATACTCTTGCTGTTAGTGAATCACAAGAATATTGATATAAATCTTCTCAAATATTTCTATAGATAAATAATAATTATTTGAGTTATTTAAGAATTTACTGAGGTTTCTGATTTTGGTAAACAATGAATTACAATCTCCCTTACTCATGAAAAAATTAAAACATTTTGCAAACAATATGTAAAAGAAATAACAAAGTATAAAACAAAGTTAAAAGATTACAGTTAGTCTGGAGATTATAGTCTGGAGTCATGGCTCAGCAGCTATGGTGCTTTCCTGGCACGTGTAAGGACATGGGTTTTAACCCCAGCAACATGTATACAACGAAATGTTGGAGCAATGAAAGTCATATTAAAAACTAAATAAAATTCATTTTCTCTCTCTCAGTGTTCCTCTCTCTCTTTTAAAAAAAAGTTATAGTTACAAAATATTCAAGAATTTTAAAGAAAAATATGAAACATTCTGGGGCTGGAGTGGTGGCTCAGCAGTTAACTGTGCTTGCCTGGCATGCATGAGGACCTGGGTTCGAACCCCAGTACCACATACACAACTAAGTGCTGTAGCAACGAAACCATATTCAAAACCTAAATAAAATTGATTCTCTTTTTCTCTTTTCTCTCTTCCTGTCCCTCTCTCTCTCTTTAAAAACAATCTGAAATATTCTGAAAAATAGAAATGATCAAAATAAATGAAGAAAATGCCATCTCAAAGGTAGCTTTTATTTAATATTATATATATTGATCAATACATTTACAGCAAAATCAGTAGAGTTTTCAAAGGAAATTTACAGTGATGCTGAGATAATTGGATATGTATATGGAGCAAGAATTTGAAATGTAATCTGAACAGGAGCTATCAAAATTAATTCAATTCAGATTCAATATTTCTATGTGAAAAAAATTTAAACATTTTTAGAAATACTGGAAAAATCATATTATCTTAATGTTGAAGAATTTATTTTATTGAAAAGAAAAATAAATATGAACTACAAATAAAATTTATTAACTAAAAAAAATTTAGGTACATCTAGAACTATCATAAACAAAGGCAAAATCCCTAAAATTTAAAAAAGGTGTTTTTCAACTATCGTAACCAAAGAATTTGCACCTAAAATACACCTGTAATTGTGACAGAGTAAAGATAGCTGATTTTTTTTTTTTAAGAAAAGAGGGACATGGGATCAGGGAGAACTCAAAGAGGGGAAGACCATGAACTGGCATCAGCCTTAGCTTGCTTTGTCAATATTTATGTATTAATGTGTAACAGTTTCCTCCAATTTGTAAGACTATGCTGAATGAATAGAAAAAAAAAAAAGAAAAAGAAAGAGGGACAGTGAGAGGGGATAGTGAGAGAGAGAGAGAAAGAGAAAATCAAGTTTATTTAGTTTTTCATGTGACTTTTGTTGCTCTGACACCTCATTGTGTACATGGTGCTGGGGTTCAAACGTGTATCCTCGTGCATGCCAGGCAAGTGTTGTAACTGCTGAGCCACCACTCTAGCCCCAGTAAAGATAGCTTTAATAGTATTTGTATTACTGGATAATATATGTTGGTCTCCAGGTTCACTAGCTTTCTTTCATTATTAAACATGTACGTATATTTCTGTATTTCCCAAGTTTCGTATGTTTTATGTACTAAATATTTCATATTTATTGTTTTAATTATGCAATAATAATCCTTTGGTACATTATTCCAGAATTAGATTACTTCTTCAATGCTATGGAATTTACACAAAGCAAGAATAAAATGGAAACAAATTATATAAATATGTAATGATGATTTTAAATTGAGAGTTTAAATTTAAAATGCTTAAATTCATGCAAATTTCATCAATCCTTCTTTTTCACTTTGAAGTATTTTGATTTTCAAACTGATTTTGCATCTTGAGTTAAGTGCTGAGTTTCTGTTTAGTTTCCAGTATGCCCTGTTCAGCTGATGTCCAATCATGCTGATGTCTCTGGGCTAATAGATACAACATTTGGCACATGAACATCCAAACACAGAAAGAACATTGCCAGCACCAACAGCTTGCACAATCTGTGCTTGGAAATTTACATTGATCATAATTACTGCTCCACCTGTATTAAATAAAGCTCTTCTATCCTTAGGAGCAAAGTGATTTCCCTTCGCATCAGTAATAGTACAGTGAGTACATGAAAAGAATTGTAGGAAAATATTACTCATTTTCAACACATAACAATGTAGTGACATTAACTTGTTGATTTTTTTTTTACAATGTCAAATAAATATATGGCTATCAGCAGGAATTTCTGTGGGTTAGGACATTTTAAATTCTGCACCTTGAGCTAATGTGGTGTCCCAAAGCTGCAATTCCAGTAACTCGGGAAGGTGAGAAACAAGGATCAAAAGTTTGAGACCAGCCTCACCAACTTAGTGACACCTTACCTGAAAATAAAAGCTAAAAGGACGGGCCGGGGATGTGGCTCAGTGGTTAAGCATCCCTGGATTGAATTCCCACTACCAGAACAAATAAACGAACAAAACCAACAAAAACAAAACGAAAACCTCTGCTTTGTGCATCTGGAATGTGTCTAGAAGATGCTTAAGTTCCTAAATGATTTGCAGAATTAATATTTACTTGATCCATCAATATTTAATGAATATCTATTTTTTTACAATATTCAAGGTACTATATATAAAAGATATGAAGACTGGTAGTATGTCACTCATTATGTGCTTTAATCTGAGAACAGGAATTAAGAAGTTTTAATTCAGGTTGCTCAATCCATTTTTCTCAGTACAGATTCAACAATAGCTTACTGAAAACTCAAAGAAGTTTTCAAATCACAGCAAATTCTCTACTAATTTAATTTTGTGTTACATCTGAAAAGATATATTCTAAAATATCAGCATCTCTTAAATAAAACTTGATGCAATTTTTTTCAGAAAAATTAACATGTTTAGATTGTCCTTATTTAAAAAACAGAATTTTGGAATTCATAATTATATAATGTTTATATTTCCTCTATGTTTTCTATATTTTCTAGCTTTCAGGTATACAAGAAAATAGAGAGATAAAATGGAAACCTAAGAATACAATATGCAAAAGTAAACAAAAAATGATAAAAATATAATGGAATCTATAAATAATGAAAACCTAGTTTTAAGTCACGAGAAGACGGCCTGCATGGTGGTACATGACTATAATCCCAGCGACATGGGAAGCTGAGATGGGAGGAGGATTGCAAGTTGGAGGACAGGCTCAGCAACTTAGTGAGACTACGGCTCAAAAAATAAATAAATAAAATAAAAGGGCTGGGATATAGTTCAGCGGTACAGTACTCAATCCCCAGGAAAGGGAAAAAAAAAGGAAAAAACAAAGTTGTTGGAATGTTGTTTCAGTTCCCCTGCTCTCTATTCTCTCCAGATATGAATATCTTTTTTTAAAATGTTCTTTTTTATTCTTATTAAGTGAAAGGAAGCACATTTTTCCTTTTACTGTCCGTACTTTCCTAACAGTGTCTATTTATATTCTTAATCTCAACTTGCAATTATGATTGGCTTTCAGGGAAAAAAAAGCCTGACATTTCTTTTTACAAATATCAGTTAAATTCTATTGATTGATAGTTTAACTATGTCCATGATTTTCTGCCTTCTACGTTGTTCTATTTCTGACAGAAAAGTGTTGACGTCTCCCACTATAATCGTGGATTCTGGTTTCTCCTTGTGAGGATATGAATATCTCAACTCTTGTTTCTGCTTTATAATCATTTTGAGCCCACTTTCCTCCTGTACTATTCTCTGTTCTTTGAACCTATCTATGAACTCATCATTCAAGACAGCGTAAATACATCTTTGTGATTGCTTCACTGACTACTGTTCCTAATAATTTGCAATGGATTTAGTGCCTTGCTTTTGGTTATCCTAGTACTCTATACTTACCACAACCTGCATTATCACTATAGTTTAAAATTATATTATAATTTTAGTATCTGTAGCTAGGTAATAAACTTTCTTAAGACTCAATTGCTTATTTATTATTTGTTCTCTATCAATTACCTCAATTCCTGACACATAACAGGTAATGAACATTATTTGAATATATTTTTTGAAGCTACGAGTCCTTTCTACACTACTTGGAGTTTATTATTTAAAAATAAGTGGTGATGGGCTGAAGTGATGGCTTGGCAGTTACAGTACTTGACTGGCATGCCTGAGTACTCAATTTCAAATCTCAGCACCACATACACACAAGGTCAAATCCCAGTACCACATACACAACAAAGTGTCAGAGGTATGAAAGTCACATGAAAAACTAAATAAAAAATTGCTTTTCTCTCTCTCTCTTACTTTCTTTCTTTAAAAAAAAAATAAGTGGTCAGATTTTGTTGATGGTGTTTTCTTTACAATGTTTTATAGAGGGAAGATATCTTCTCCATATACGAGTTATAGGTCAAGGTAATCTATGGGATTCAAAATTAAAAATATATAAATACCTGAACACAATTATCTTACTGGAATCTGTATTCATAACAAGAATCTTATTCCCAAACTTCACCAAAATGAACAGATGCATCTATTATTTATACAATTAGTTTTCCCACAATGTTCATCTATTTTACCAAGATAGAGAAACAGATTTAGAGGGATAATTAGCAATGAAAAAAGTAAATTCAAAGACCCACAGGCAGTGCTGTGTCAGAGGCAGATAAAAATGCAGAACTCAAGAAATTGTGTATTATTAACCTTGTCCATATTTCTACATTCTCCATGGCATAGATCTCAATCATTCTTCTTCATAAGAGAGACAACTCTCATCATCAGATAATATGATATTTAATATCATTCCAGCTCACTATATTGCATATGAATATCCTTTTAAATTTATAACTTTATTTACTAGAGCTAATCATAAAATGAAAAAAGAGTGGCCTTTCTTATCAGTTCACATAATTCTGAAACTCTCCTTGGTGAGTCTTCCATAAGCAGTTCTGAGAAGAGTTTTGTGGAGACTTAAGGCCACATTTTACACATTACATTTTACAATTACTATAAATTTTATAATTGTAAGATATTTTTACATAGCCACAATAATAAAAATAAAATTTGCTATTGAGATTAGTTTCTAATATATTATTTTTCTTCTTTTCATAAGTTACAAGGTTTATATTTCCAATTATTGTCTTACTGCTTCAAAGCCCTACTGAAAAAAAAATAGTGAGTAAACAAAGTGCCCACATCATGCACATTATTAGTCTTTTCTTGGTAAAGGTACTTGATTCCAATAACAGGAAAGAAAACTAGAGACACTTAAGTTTGTCCAAGAGCACAAGTTTTGCATGTATGCTATGTCTTTTTAAGACTAGGTTTTTCTAAGACAGTCTGTGTTTGTTTGTTTTACTAAAAGTACTTTAATATACTTATTACTAATAGTAAATTATCAATTAAAATAAAACTCTTCAGTCTGACAGCAAGGAAATAAGTTATTTACCATAATCTCACTTTTAATTCTTATCTTCAGGCCAAGCAAAATCTTTCATTCTGAAAATATTCCTATACGTCATACAACCTTTATGGTATACTATATCATAATATGGTATATTATATCATAATAAAATATACAATAGAAAAAAGTAAATGACAGTTTCATGAATAGGTTAGTTCACTCTAATCAGGCTCACAAGATTTGAAGAAAGAAAATGATACTTCCCTCCAAGGAACTTTAAAGAATTTACTAAGGAAAATAACAATTAAAGATGCTGAACCCCAACCTATATCTTAAGCTACCCAGATGAAAAGTAATCTCAACTCTCCAATTCTTCCATGGATATTCTGAGTTTACCTTATCAGGTACACTGGTATACCCATTCTAAACCATATTTTCCAGTATTCGACGTAAATTAAACACGTATGCTTTGTAGTTGGCCATGAACTCATTTATGAAGAAATAATTTTGTAATTATTTGTTACATAAATCTATTGAGAGCATACTAACCTGTTGGCTTGTGTGAACATTTGCTGAACAGCTGCTCTGGCTTTAAAATTTGGACTTTCCAAGTGCTATTTGAAATACCAGCAGAAAATCTGGAAGGTATGGGGAAAACAATTACTTAAAGATCATCATTTCTAACTTGAAACTAATTTATTTTTTCATTATAAATGAAGGGATTGGACATAAGATTCAGGAAACCAAAATGGAAATTATCTAGAGACATTTGACTTCTTAATATTTAAAACTTCATGAAAGGGTGCTTTTTATGTGTGTGTGTATATATATATACACACACACATATATATCAAAAGTGAAAATAAGCAAATGGTCACAATTGTAAGCAACAGAATTGTAAATTATTAAAATAAAATCAAATAATAACACATATTTAAATTAATAAGATCCTTCTGAAGCACACAAGTATGAAAATACTTGTCCTAAAGATATTGTTGATTTTTTTGAATCATAAAGTACTGTGCAAACTAAAGTTTCTTTAGGTGTTTGAATAGGATTTGAGTGGTTTGATGGTATAACTCAGAGTGGTATAATACTGGTGTAACATCCTGGGCTCAAATTCCAGAACCAAATACAATAATATATAAATAAATAGAATTTGTTTAAAATACTGTATTTTTAAAGAAAGCAGTGTATTGTAAACCCAAAGAATGAAAATCTATTATACAGTCATTAAAAGTAGTATTGTGTCCATTATCATTGATATTAAAAAATTCTATATCAAATTACTGAATGAAAAATTAAGTTTACCTATAAGTGAAAATGCAAGCATTAAGTATATAAAATACAAAAATGGTTGTTAATATGACGACATATATGTAATGGAAACAAATTACTCATGGGTACATTCGTGTGTGTGAAGATACATTACATTTCTTGGGTTGACATTACAAAATAGTCCTCACATGTCAGTGGCTGATGATAATATTTATTTCTTTTTTCATGTATTGGTGGCTGTGGTCTTGTTTCTGTATCTATATATTACATTCCTCTTACTATATAACAAATGCTAGCGATATAGTGGCTTAAAAAATCATATATATTTATGATCTCATTTTTCCACAGGTCAGAAGTCCAATGGCACAACTGAGTTGTTTACTTGGGCCCTCATAGACTCAAGTCAAAATTTCTGGTCAGTTTATGTTTTTATTGCTAAATAATCTGCTCCTATGTTTATTCTGCTTTTTTTTTGTTTGTTTGTTTTGTTTTGTTTTGTTTTGTTTTGTTTTGTTTTTAGAATTTGGAGTCTTAGAGGTGTAGCGCTGAATCTATCCATCCACCTTTGCCTTGCTGCTGTCAGAAAGGACCATACTCATCTCCTGGAAGATGCTTTTACCATCTTTGTCCTGTGGCAACCTCCACTTCTATAAAGAAAAACTTTCCTAGAGTTGTATTTCTTTCACTCCTTGAATCACTCACTAACTTCTACCTGGAACTGAATTGGTAGTGGTTTAGTAAAACATTTGAAATTTCCATGCTCTTAAGGGACTCACATAGCTAAATTAGACCCATCTCCATAAACCTCCCTGAAAGCCAATTGATTAGACACCTCATTGCATTTTCAAATTTTTTTCATAATCATGGGACTAACCCAATGAGGAAAGGCCATGTCTTCATACAATAGCTATTGTTCTATCTTATTCTCATTCTAAGACTCTGGGAGCTGGTCTCAAGAGCAGGCCCTCTGTGATGTATTCTTTTCTAGTTTAATAAAGAAAATAGCAAGGGACAATAAAAAATACACAGTGTTTCAACAGCTTTTGCTAAGGCATAAAGTCCATTTTCATACCATTGGCCAAAGCAAGGCAGGTGGACAAACACAATATCAACAAGACAAGTAAGTGTACTTTGCTATAAGAGGAGCTATGAGGCACACAACAACTTGACTTAGACAATAAGGAGTAGAGGGACTACCTTGGAAAAATAATTCAATCTACTAGGACAGGGAGAGAGATTTATAAACATGTTCGTAGGAATGGCATAACAGTTAGTCCTGGATGAGATAAATACAATTGTTTTGTTTCTTTATTATTTGTTTCAATATTATAAGTACTTTTCAAAACCTAAGTGATTTTTTATACTTGAGAAAAATATTAACATTTCATTATGTAATAATACAAAACAGAAGTCATACAATGAAATTAGGAGTTTGTCAAAACAGCTTTATATAAAGATGAACAAAATTAACACATAGAAGCTATGTCCTGTTAGTTATACGTAGCATTTATATATCGCATCTTATTTCTAAGATATTTTAAAATCTATTTTCTAATTTCATCACTGATCAATTGTAGGTAAGAATTGTTATTGTAGGAGAAAATGAGACAGAAATATTTTGGAAACATCCTTGACCAGAGTCGAAAACCAGATTTTTTGACTACGGGTTCTAGTTCCTTCTGAAATAACATGATGTCTCTAGTAACAAAAAAATTAAACATAACATTTTATATTTATGGGCAACTGCTATAATCCAGACACGGTACTCTGAGTAATTCATAGCTCTCGTGAAAACATTTTTGCCCTTATAATTTATGTCACTCTTAAAACTATACATAATACATAACTCATTACAAAATAACTCAAATGCTCAAATGTAAACAACATTTTTCCTTGTGCTTCAGACAAAATCTGATTGAAAAACAATAATAGTTTCAAAATGTAAGCATAAAAGTGTCACTGAGAAGCAAGGAGAAGTGGATATTCTAGTATTAACAGAGATGCATACGTACTGATCATTCATTCTGACACGGATGCTGTACCCCCTACCTTTGCAACTCTGCTTCATTTATACTAAGCCACCCATCTGACACATTGGCAAGAAATTCAAATTAGGTCATGCTTTCAGGATGCCTGTTCCTGCCCTTCTGTTATTCTAAAGATCTATGGTGCTTATCTGGTTCAAAATATAAGGGATATCTCTGTGGTCTTTTACATTACAAAGCACACTAACTTTGCACCAGACTTTGTATGTGAGTTGCTGTGCTGTTCCTAATAATGACAATGAGTGATTTGGTCAGAAAACATTGTCAATTTAACTCCCTAATTTATTAGACTTCTTAAGTCTATAACTCCTGTCTGAAACTGGATTGTACAGATGTAAAACTGCAAGTGATGTGTGTTTAAGAGACAGAGAGAGGAACAGAGAGAGAGAGAGAGATAGAGAGAGAGAGTATGAGAAAGAACATAATAAGTTAACAAAAAGCCAAAATGTCACATATTTGAAGAGCTAGCTTTTGCATGAATCTTCAGGAAATGGACCGGTCAGGTGGTCAGTGGTGATAAAATGTCTCTTACACAGCCCTTAGGTTCTACCAGGATACTCCATCTGGCCTCAATTGCTTCACTTTCACTTCCACAGCCACAACTAACTTAAATAACTCCATATTGTGAAAATATAAAGGTCCTGAGTTCCATTTTAATGTTCCTTTCAAGGTTGGTGACATAGCTCAGTGGTAGAGCTTTTGCCTAGTATATGCAATGTGCAAGACTGTGATTTCAATCCCCAGAACTACAAAAAATAAAAGAATAAAGCATTCAAGCATAAGTTTCCTTTCTATGATAGAGATCATTGTTCTCCTAATTGTGTTCATTGCATCTCTTCAGATTTATTCATTCAGAAAATAAAAACATGATACTGTTATCCTCCAACTATGTTAACATTTAGCCTCCTCTCAGCCACTCTTAGACTCCATCACTATTGGGATCTTAGGCTATTTTCTTTTTCCCATCTTATTCTAATGAAATATAAAAAAATTCTCTAGTACATATAAGTTTAATATCAGGAAAATATTTTGTACTTGGAACTGCTATTCATTTTTTTGGAATAAAAGACTCAAAACTATTTAAAATATATAGCAATGATAACATTATTCTCATATTTAGACATTTTCCTTCATTGTAGAGCAATTACTATATGATGGAAAACCACAGGAGCATCTGGCTCCTTGGCAAGTCCCAAGTACAACTGGCAACCCAGATATACTGAATGGCTGTCAGATGGTTCAGATGCTGTAGGTGAGTTTTCTGTCTCTACTCATGTATAGTTGCCCCATTCTTTATATTGAAAATGTTCAAGTTTCCATGTAAAATAAATCCATCAATTTTACGGACACATGATACACACGCATTTATTTCTTTCTAATAATGCAATAGATTATACTTGCTTGTTATCCAAAATTTCCATTATTGGGAATAAAATTATATAAAGTTTTTCAGTCTTAATGTTTTTTTAAAAATGTAGTGTCTTTCTGATTTCCCAGATTTCATTAAATACCCATGGTTGTGACTCTCTAAGTAAGCTTCTAGGCCAGCTTCTATTAATGTCTCCCCCTTCCCCACCTCAGAGTAGGAGTTTGGTTAGTTTGGAATTATACTTTCCAAATGATGCCATGTCCCATACACCTTTAAAGATCTGAATTTGTTTTGGCTAATATATAATTTAGATTCCAAATCCCTGGACAAAGATGATCTTGACCTTCCTGTGTATATACTGTGGGGAAATCACCATGGGAGCTGACTGCTGAACCAAAGGCAAACAAACAGAGCTGGAGTGTTGCCTCTTCATAAATCTGAACTTGTGGTCAGTGGGTAACTGCCAACTCATAGTGAGTATTCCCACGGCATGCCTAGCAAGCAGCTGAAATGAGGGGATGGTATACTTTGACAATTATTTAAAGTTCATATTCACCCACAAACCTATATTCAAAAGTAATCCGAAATAAAGCAACTTATGTGGAAAGTATAAATTTAAAATAACATTGGATTTTTTTTAAATCCCCATCCCCACCATTTCTGTTTTGTTTTGCCTTAATGGTTTAAAGATTGTCATTTGTAGCTTTTTAAAATTAAATTTATTATTCTTTTACCATTTCACAATGGTAATCACTATTTCATCAGTCATTCCTGTGATATTAGGAGTCTTTTTCCCTACTTACTCCCTTATAAAATATGTTGCTTCATTGAAACCAAAATTTTCTCTTCTCTAGTTACATATCTGGTATTATAATTTACACATCAGAATGACTTTACATATATTAAAATCATAGTGTAATTTAATCTTACAAGTTTTGAAAATAACTTATATAAAGTTTTTCAGTCTTAATAAATAAATATACCAAACAATAAACTTTTTCTAACAGTTTATAATTGGGTCAGTAAAAGTAAAATTTGTCAATATAATCCAGTATTTGAATATTATCACACTAAGCTATAAAGATAGATGGTTGAACCTACTTCTCAGGATGGAGACATCCATATTTCGGTAGTCATCTGATTAGTTAGTTCAGTGATTTTCAATTTCAGTGAAATAATACATGCATGGCAATTGGTTTAATTTTGCAGCTTCTCATTCCACCGTTGTTATACAACTCATGAGGTTGTGGGTTTTGTTGTTAGTTTGATGTTTTATCTCCAGTTCATACAAAAGTACCAGGCAGATATGTGATTAGTAAGTCAAGTGTAAAAACGAAGGTTTATAAGACAAATGCTCATTAATAATGTATTTGTACATTTAAAAAATTTTAAACTAATACTTTTTGATGAGAAGCCAATGTATGTCATACTGGAAATTTTAAAATGTAATTAAAGAGAACCTGGGAACCAAGAATAACTTTGAGTTAGAAAATTGAAACAGAGTACTACAGTGGTGGCTCAGCAGTTACAGCACTTGCCTGGCATTCACGAGGGTTTGAGCCCCAGCATCACATACTCAACTAAGTGTCAGAGAAACAAAAACCAGATGAAAAATAAATTTGATTGTCTCTTTCTGTTTCTCTCACTCTCCCTCTCTCTCTCTTTAAAAAAAAGAAAGAAAACAAGAAAGAAAAAAGAAAAAGAAAATTGAAGCCAGGAAATGGTATTGGCAGTATGCAGATTATAGGATGTTTGGCAATTATATCATTTTTATTAGCAGTTTAGTGTAATCCTCTTTCTTTTTATACAAATATATGGTATCATAACAAAGATAGTACCACTGTACATACTGTCCTTCTTATTATCCAGTGTTGACCAAAGGGAGGTATCTTGTATGAAATGGGTGATCATATCATTGGTGGTACTCTGAGGGTAGATTCTGTGGTTTGTTATATAATTTTGTATCTTTGAGCCTATAAGGGAGAGGGTCCCTTGTATAACTACTTTGACATGCAGGCTTCTGGATGATTTAAGGGCCAAAAATTTCTATAAGCTTACTTCCACCGTTGTCCACTATGGACTGTAAATGGGAAAAGTAACCTTCTGTTTTGCTTCTTTAATCCAAGAACAGACAAATTCTATATGTTGCATCAATCAAAATCTCAGGAAACTAGTACTCATGCTATGTACTTAAGGAAGTTAATTTAGAGATTTGACTGAAGAGTTGCAAGACAAAAAAGAGCAAATGGAAACATTGATGTGATACAACAATCAAAAATTTTAGAAACAGACAAAAGCTATGTGATTTTATAATAAGTGGAATGTTTGGGATAATCAGATCCTAGAAACAGGAAGGGACTCCTTTAGTACCATCTTCCAGATCTCCAAGAAGTCAATGGTTAGTTGCTTTTGGGCAAGCATGGAACTCAGAAGAGGCCAATTATAAATTCTGGAGTCTCTAGATCTGTGAGGAGAGAATTTGCAGCTAATCTGGCCTTCAGAGCTGTAAATGGGAATGTTCTCCTTTTTCTAAACATGCAGTCTTATTGCTGAGATCAATTCCATCTCGGAACAAAAGTACATCAAGGAAGATGTGAGCCTCTTCCTCCCACTCCTATGAGTCCATCTCTTCTACCCACTATTGAAGAACTTCACTGGAAGCCATCTGGGTAAAAGAAAATTATACTCCTAGCAACAACAACCAATTAACCAAATTGATAGGAAGTTTCTTGAGGGTAGTGATTTCAGTAGAAAAGAAGAAAGTATGGTTTTGGCTGCAGATCTCAGAAAAAAAACTAACAAAATAAAATTTACTAACATGAGGTGCATTCAAAACTCCTCCTTATGGCATTAACTAATTTCCTGGAACATAAAATACTGAAATATTAGACATGGAAGAGTTGAATGAGGAAATCACTCAAACAGGTTACATATACACATTAATTGAAACAAACATGTGGCTAGACTACTAACAAGAAGAAGGAAATATTGAAGTCATTAATATTCAATTAAATGTATTGAAGGGGAGAATTGAACACTAAAAACTAAAATAAACAAAACCACATACCCTATCTGGAAATAAAGATATAAAATTGTCCTTATAGACATGATCCCTCTCTGCAACAATCCATTTTTTTCAGATAAATGATCAGACAGGAAAAAGCACAAGACTCTTAACCAAAAATGGAGGAACATAACTAGAAATTATATATATATATATATAGATAGATAGATATATAGATAGATATATATATATCAATATCAGATTAATTCTCAGAAGAGAAAAAGTGTTTCCATGAAGCAGAAATTTTCACATTGGTATGAGTGTGTAATAAAATTTTGAAGAATATAATTTATAAGAAAAGCATCCAAACAGAGACATTTGCTTGATAAATGAGGAGACAGGTATGGTTAACCTGATTTAATAAATCAAAAATTACATGGTAGGGGCTGGAGCAGTGGTTCAGTGGTTGAAGCGCTTGCCTACCATGCAAGAGAACTGGGATTCAAACCCCAGCACCACATACACAAATAAATGTCAGAGAAACAAAGGTCAGTTTAAAAAGTAAATAACTAAAATTATTTCTCTCTTCCCTCTCTCTAACTTTCTCCCTCTTTCTTCAAAAAAAAGTCTACATGGTACAATTAACATAAATAATTTTTATATTTTGTTGTATCAGTTAAAATTTTAAAAATAAAATTCATAAAAGCCTTAAAATAGGACAAAATATTTGGAATATATACCCATATATGATGCTTTCATGTTATATACACATATATGATATACACAGAGCTCCTACAACTCAGCAATAATGAGGTCAAAAACAAAAACTACACAAAACAAAATTGATACAATGCTTTGTAAGTTTGTTTTGCTTTTTTATAATTATACACTTACACTATGGCATGGTAATCAGATTACTATATTTTTTACCTTCAAAAAATGAAAGCACATATCTATAAATCATTATACAATAGAAGGTATGTGTGCATATATGTAAATAATCACCACTCATTAGATCTATTTCAAATTTCCATCACAGAGTCACAAAAAAAAAATAAAGCAGATCTATTCATACACTAAATCACTCTCAAGCAACAGAGTAAAAAAGTGATGCAGGTCACAGGAGTAGATTGCAAAAGCATCATGTTGAATAAAGAAGCCTGTTTCATAAGAGTGCTGACTGTGAGTTTTCATTTACCGAAGATGAACAACAGACCAAATGAATTTATGACACTAGAAATCTGAACAGAGGCCACCTCAAAGTGACTGGGAAAGGAATAGGTTGGTATTAGTTACAAGAAACATCTCTGGTGATAGAAATAGACTTTGTCTTCATCAGGGTATGAGTTGCACAAATTCACATATTTGCCATGCAAGTCACTGAATCCTATCATGAAGACTGGTGAAAACCACCATATGGTGTCATCCTGAACTTTACCTGGTTCAGTGCAACAGTTTTAATTACTCTGTGACTTCAGTCCTGCAGTCTTTTAAATCCATGTTTTACAATGAAGCCAGGGTGATTTCTTTTGAAAGATAACCATTATCTGTTAAAAATGGGAAGAAATTGTTTTCTGCAATATAGTGTTTATAATACTAAGTCTTCTAATTAAGTTTTTCTCATGATCTGCCAATTACTTTATATTCCACCCTTCCCTGGCAGTATACCACACCTTCTGCTTGTGTTTTGTTTTAATTAAAAAGCTATTTGAAATAACTGCATTCTCTGTGATGCTTTTATTTGTGTCTCTGCCCTTATTTTTCTTGGATCTGGAATTCCTTCCTCATCTTAACACTTTTGTTCACCATCCTGACGCCCTGATCATGCTGTAGGATTTAGCTCAGTAGTCAACTTTTCTTTTCTTTGTTTTAAGGGAGAGAGGGACAACAAGTGAGTGTGGGGGGGGGGCGGAGAGACAGAGGGAGAGAGAGAGAGAGAGGAGAGACTTTCATTTGTTTTTTTTCATCTAGTTTTGTTTCTCTGACATTTAGCTGTATATGTGGTGCTGGGGTTTGAACCCAGGTCCTTGTGAAGCAAGGCATGCACCATAATTGCTGAGCCACCACTACAGCCCCAGTAGTTAACTTTTTGAGAAAGTGTTTTTTTTTTTTTTTTTTTTTTTAGTGAGAGGATTGTGTCTACTTTCCTAGGTTTGTCTGTATTGCACAATACACTGTAAGCTAAGACTGGGAAGAATGCAACTTTTTTTTTTTTAAATCTCTGCTACATATGGTCCTTTTTGTTATTATAAAAAATGGATAAATTCACTACCTTTCAATGACTCAGTGTTTCCTGCCCAATATTTCAAGTTATGCAAAATAGAAATCAATGAATTTACCAGTGTCACTCTGGTAGCTACACCATACACAGATATCATTCTCATTTAGATTCCTGACCTAATTCATCCACGCATCAAAACAAAACAGAACCCCCAAAGTTTTCTTAAACATTTTCTTTGAAACATAACTATGCAAATTCTAGTCATGAATGTGAGCCTTATTTTCTCTCCGTGGATGAATTCATTTTTTGGCTGTAAATGCCAACATTCTGACTACTTCTGAAAGTTGGATCTCCATCCCTAACACTTCCCACAAGCTCCAGACTCTTACTAAACCAATTCTTTAACACTTTGACTAGGATATTTTCAAAATTTTTCATTCGAAAAATAAAATCTCATTTCTGAGTACTCCTGTAAAATCTACTTTTCATATAGGATTACACATCTTAATAAAGTATATCACCATATATTCAATTAGCAGCAGGAAGCTATAGGAGTCAGGTTTATCCCTGCCTGTTCCCACCTATGCCTCACATCCAATCCATTCAGGCTCAAACTGCAAAATCAGAATCTAATTTTTTTTTACTAAATAACCCACTTTTTACTCATTCCAACTAACATGTTTTTTAAGTAGGGACTGCAAACACCTTCTGCCCGTTTCTAGAGCTTACACGCTATTCAGACTCATACGCACTCTATTCACCATACATTAGACAAAGTAATCTTTATTTAGAATCAGCACATTACAGTGACACAGCAATATTGATGTTCATAGCAGCACAATTTACTATTGCTAGGCTATGGAAACAACCCCGATGTCCCTCACTGGAAGAATGGATCCAAAAACTGTGGTACCTTTGTACCATGGAATATTACACAGCAATTAGAAACAATGATATTGCAGCCTTCGAGGGTAAATGGATGGTTGTGGAAGAGATCATGCTGAGTAAAATCAGCTTAACCCAGAGATCTAAGGGTCGCTTGTCTCCACTCACCTGTGGAGGTGAGGACTAGACCCTGGACAATGAGAAAGTTGGTCTAGTAACATGAGTTAAATCCAGATAAAATGTAATGCTTTACAATCTAATACTTTTTTAGAGTTATAATGGGAAGGGGAAGGGAGGGATAAGGGAGGGTAATTGGGGGGGGCACTCCTGGGAATAATTGCAATATCCAGAATATATACACATTTTATACACATTTTATATTATTTTGTTAAAATCTTGTAAGGTTGTTCAAAAATTAAAAAATTAAAAAAAAATCAAGTTAGAGGTTTTCTTGGCTCTGCTCAAATGATCAAGGGATAGACAAAGCCTTCCATTATTCAATCTCTGCTTATTTTTCTCTGTGTGTCTTAGCTACATTCCAAAACATAATTTTCTAGCATTATTACAAATATAAAATTGAATTTTCAATATTTGCTTTCTAGTGTATTGTACTCTCTCCATCTAGATTTTACTCTGAAGTCCAAGGTCTTGGCTTTCTGATACTCTTCTGGGTATCTGGTGACAAGAACAGGACCCAGCAAAACAGATGTTCATCAATGGACCTTCACATCCTCTCCTCCTACCTTCCAGTAACTTAAATGTCTTCCAGATCCTTTTAGTTATATTACATTGCATTTCTAATACATCTAGAAAATCACTATTATAAATAACACCTATTGCTAATGGTTAAAGGGAAAAATAATTAAAAAATAAATCCTGTAAGAAACGGAATTCTTTTAAATACTTCAACAATACATTATTTAAAAGCATATACAATATATATTAACTCCAATATAAATATGGTACTACTATATGCAAGGAAAATTAATCAAAATAAAAATTCTTTAGGAAAAAACACCAAGTTGGATCAAGAATGAAGGTTAAATAAGTTTTGAAACAATGATTTGGAAGATACCAGACTCCAAATTTACAACTATTATTCTTTCTTAGTATTTTGAGCCTCACTGTCTAGGTTAGGAAAATGGAAATGATTACTCACCTCTTTCTTTAAATTGCTAACAACCTCAAAAAGGATCAAAATTCTTAAATCACAAACATAGCATTAATTATAGGTTCTGATTAGATTATAATTGTGTTGAAAATTGAGGACAATTTTATACTTTTTATATCAAATTCTATATTCCATTAACTCCTCTGACCCTTATTGTTCAAACCACTGTCTCAGAAAAATATAAATTATTTCTGCTATCAAGTAACAAACTCCCCAAAACATAGCCACCTACATACTCAAAGTGAAAAGCTGAAGAAGTCTAAATTTAGATCTTTACTACTTTTGTCACCAGGTAACCTCCTACGAAGATATGCACAGTGTATTTTCATGAAAAAGTTATATATAATTATTTTCTAAAATTGTCATCATTTAGCAATCTTTAGTAAATTATATAGCATAAATAAATAAAACAACTTTATGAAGTGATTTGCATTAGAGGTTAAAAAGTGGAACCAATTTGAAGTAGGTCAGCAACACATGGTCTATTCAGGAAACTTTATATCAATGTAATGGAACTTTGTATTGTAACCAGATAGGTTGGGTCCTGAGTGTGACTTTTTTGATATTTTAAGTAGATTTAATGGACAAAGTGCAGGAAAGTATGCATGAAAGATCTAAAACAGGAGCCTTCCCACCAACTGCATGAGATTTGTAAAGACAGAAATGTATATGTAAATAAAGAGTGACGCTCGGCTGTTATGCTAAGACTGTTGACACCTTACTATGAATTTCATAAAGTAAAAACATAAAGGAT
The DNA here is from genome assembly GCA_004027875.1 of Aplodontia rufa. Taxonomy (NCBI): domain Eukaryota; kingdom Metazoa; phylum Chordata; class Mammalia; order Rodentia; family Aplodontiidae; genus Aplodontia; species Aplodontia rufa. The sequence goes on along the minus strand of PVKS010002065.1, from coordinate 60,153 downwards.
GAACTTGAAATCATGGAAGAATTTATTTTGAATATAAGAGAGGTGTATTTCCTAACCAGACCTTTTATATTGTAGCAGGGTTCTTACATTTCTCTGTAAATAAATTGCCATAAAATTTAGCTTGGGCTTACAAATACCAGTGATACAAAAGGTCAAATAAAAAGGTTCAGATTTTCCTGATTCAATAATTATAATCTTCCTTTAATGTATAGAACATATAACCTTTTAAAAATGTTTAACTGCATATTTTTTAAGTAAAAGAGATTATATGTTTCAATTTTGTATACCCTTTTATCACTCACACTTGAAATCTACAGTTTGTGTTTTAAACACGAGACCATAAACACTTCATTTATATTGAAAAAAAGAAATGCATAAAAAATTTGAAAAGACTTTACAATTAAGAGCTTTCCCTTTTACTTTAAATGTGTGGTAACAGTTTCCTAAGTATAAACTTGTTAACTCCTTTAGTTTTAAATATTTTCCCAAAATATTTTTCATATGGGATTTATGGTTTGAAATATGAGGGTGTCCCCCCAAATTCAAGTGTGACAATGTGAAGGCTGAGGTGAAATTATTGGGCTTATAAGGGCCTTAACACAGTGAGTTAATCCCTCTTAAGGATTCCCTGGTAATGGTAGGCTGGTATGATGAGGGCTGGGGGAGGTGGGTCCTTGGGGGCAAGCCTTAAGGGTATTTTGTATCTGGAATGGAGTCTCTCTCTGTTTCCTGGAGCCATGCCTTGACCCTTTTCCCTTTTCCACACTTCTCTGCCTCACTTTGAGCATCGAGGAATGGAGCTGGCATTCTATGGACTAAGTCCTCTGAAACCCTGAACTTTAGATAAACTTTTCCTTCTAAAATTGTTCATGTTGGGTCCTTTAGTGAAAACAGAGAAAAAGCTGACTAAAGAATGCGAAAACTAATGTGCATGAATACATGTGTTTATATTTTTTGCACATTGGAGACATGCGCTATAAATTAATGATATTTTCTTCCACTATTCCTTTTAAGTTTGCATACATAGCAGATTACTCATATCATCAATATTGACCCACCAAAGGAATGAAAACAACTATGTGGTATGCCTCCAAGTTCACGAGGATTTATTGTATTACTTAACTTGAACCTATCAAAGGGTTTTTAAATTTTTCCATCTTTTGCTGTTACTTAATATGCAGTAATGATAATCTATTTTCTTACTTTTTTGCACAGCTATTTGTCTTATTCTACAATAAAATAAGACAGCAGAGGTAGAATCTGGGGTTGCAAGTATGATGAATTTAAAGTGTAGATGCATTTATTATCAACATTTTTAAATAGCTATTTCCCCATGAATTTAGTGACATTTCACATACTAAATGTATGCTCATTGTCACAATTATTGAGAAGTCTGTTAAGTTTTAAGTGTTATGTTTGAATTATGGGGATGAGTTCCAAGAATTTGTATGTTTTCATCTATATCTTTTTACTTTTATTTGAACAGCATATTCTTGTACATTTAATTTTGAACTACTCAATATTTTATTACTGATTTCAGAGAAAGTGTTCTTTTGTGAAATAGATTATTTTCACAGTTAGTAACTTTGAGTCTTTTGCAAAAATTTTCAAGTAGGAAATTTCTTTTTATTATATTTTCATTTTTTTATACTTTGGAAGTTTAGGAACTGCTCAGAAAGTATTTTCCTGGGTCAAATAAATGTAAAGTTAAATTGTCCCATTTTTTCCTTTAATAATTTTATGCATTCATTTTTAATTTTGAATTATCATTCATCTGACGTTCTAACATTATATAAGGAGTTATTAGGCATCTATCTGTTTTATTTTTCAATATCAGGAGCCAGAAAGTTGAATTTCAAGTATTAAAGTAACCTATTCCCTACTTTTTCAAATTTGGAATCATCCCCTATTCACTTTCTAAATCCATACAGATATTTTGAGCTGTCATATGTCTCCCCATTCTGTTTCATCCATTTTCATGTAAAGGCATTATGTGATAATAAATACTTTAAATTAATGTTTAATTACACATATGACATGAGGAAGTGAAAAATCCTTATTATTTTCCTAAAAAAACTCTTATTGAGATTATTTTACATGTTTACTTTTCCATTTTTGCTTTAAAATGCACTTTGTCTAGTTAAAATGTAAACTAGTTAACATTTTTATTATGATTATAATGTTGATTTAAAATTATTTAATAAGAAAATATGCCTTCACAAACCATCACTACTGTTAAATATTACTTAAATTATAATTAACAAAGTTAAGAACTGCACTATAAATAAACCTACAATCTATAGGTTCATTGGTTGCAACAGGAAGTTCTAGAGATTTAATAAGGCACTTTGCTATATAAATGAAAATCACAGGTAAATAAATATACATGAACTTAGCCATATAATGTGTGATGTCCAGAAATACGGTCAACATCCATCAGGAAGGAAGAATTTGAAATAAAGAAGAAAGCAAAAACACCGACTCAAAAACAATCATGAAATTTCTAAGGGAAACCGAGGAGGAAACCTTGAGGCTATAAAGGGTTCAGGCACTGCATACGCACATATAAACATATTCACATGCATATAAATCTATTCACACATATACACACATATATATGTATACAATTTATAAAATTCTCATGTTAGCTAATATTCCAAATGTTATCCAAGTTTGGCTTTTTCCTTATTTGTTATAACTGAAACCACACCGAGCACCATGAAAATATGTTGATCATTGGTGTTATTTGCCTAACTTCCAGAGTAACAACCAACAAACAAAGGAACCAATTTCATGTTAATATGTAAATATACATTATAGCAGAAATAATACATATCTGTCCATAATTTGTGCATTGTATGCTAATACTTTAGTAATTATTTTAGAGCTGTACATTCTAATAACCTGAGTAAAATTTCCCATTACTCATGGCTGAGTGTCATTCCTGCTGTGAAGTCCACTACATTTTTGAAAAGCTCCTCAACCAACTCTAATACCTCCCTGTGGTTAAGAGTTACTCTTTCAAGTTGATATTTTACATAAATACTAAAGTATAAATTTGTCAAATGGATACTCTTCACTGATCATTATGAAAGGAAACCACATGAAAGTCTTTTTCCTCCACATCAATTCCCTTAATATTCATACATTGTGAATCAAAACAAGATATATTCATTCACAATACCATCAAGTTATTGCAAAAACATATCAACACTCAAAACTCTCCTCCGTTATAATTTTAAATCATAATCCTATTGAAACTGTCCTTTCTAAAGAAAAAAGTTAGAAATTGCTAATCAAAATCTAAATGAATAAAATGATTATAGATCAATCGCAGCTTTTTATAAGAATTTTGTAATGCCACTCTGGAATGGATCGTCTACAAAACAGATTTAAGAATAATTTTATGAAACAAATGCACTTATTTTAACAGGGAAGAATTTAAATTGATTTAGATTTTTAAAGTTCAGAGATAACTATATATATTCATTTAAATAAAATGCCTATATTCATTTAAATTAAATTAATAGAGGTTAGTGTTCCTCTGTTGAAATTAGAATCAAGGATAATAAATGATTAATAAGTAATGTAAATAATTCATACATTCACTTAACATATATTTATTAAGCATGTATCCAAACAATTAATTTAGTAAAATTATATAGATACTTTTGTCCACAAAAGACTGTTTAATCTTTGCCTTTAAATGTTTATATTCTATCAAAAAATGTTCTAGTTATGTTTTCAATTTTAACATCACTTCATTTTCTGTGATAGAGGCTATTAGCAAATACAAAGACAAAAGATATTTGTCCTAGTGTTAAAAATCTACTAATGAAAAACTCTTCATAAAAAATAAAAATAAATTTTGCATCTAACATTACACATGCAGAATGTAAAAAATTGTAATTCTAAAAATATACAATTTATATTAGTTTATATTATTATATTAATTAAAATTTATATTTATGTATTTAGGATATTCAGTATTGTTCATTTCAAATCTTCCTGTTTATTTTCTCTGAGATAATTTTGCATAAATAACTCAAAGAACTGTTAATTAGAAATTTACATTTTATGTAAAAATATCCATTTCATAATTTAACATTAAATAATGAAAATGTCTACAAAAACCCAACTTTTAGAAATGCAGATAAAGCATTTCAGCATTGCTGCTCAAAGAAAAGAAAATGCCCTATAGTATTGATAATATGGCAATTTGAATGACATCTCAAATTACTTACATAAATTTCAATCTAAATAGAATTATCAGGACAAAGAGTCCTCAAAATCAATCACGCAATCAGAAGAACCTTTGACATCCATAGACAAAGAAGGTACACTTTCTAAAAGGGAAAGTTTGGACAAGAAAGGTAAAATTCATAGAACAAAAGACTCAATAAAGCGGGTTTACTGATTTCATCAGTGCTAGCTCGTCTCAAGAAAAGGGACAATGTTGAGGAAGATACTATAGTCGAAAAATTAACAGCCAGAATATTAGTAGCTGTAAATTTCAAGCCTGGAATCCCTCAATATTAAATCTTTTTTTTTTATGAATAAGGGAATTTAATCAGTAATAGAAAGTCTTCCAACAAAGAAAAGCCCAGATCAGATGGCTTCACTGACAAATTATACCAAACATTTATAGAATTAGCACTGATACTTCTCAAACAGTTCTAAGACTTGAAGTGTAGGGAACACTTCTAAACTCATTTAATAAGATCAGCATTATCCTGATACTAAGTACAGATGAGAACACTATAAGGAAACAAACAAATTACAGGCCAATATTCTTGATGAACATAGGTGCAAAAATCCTCGACAAAATATCAGCAAACCAAATTCAGCAGTATATTAAAAGAACCATACATCATGATTAAGTGGGATTTATCCCAGGGATGCAAGGAGGATTAGATATAAATATATATATGTTCAATCAATAAATGTGACACACAACAATAACAGAGTGAGGGATAGCACAATAAAAATAATCTCAGGATAGAAATGTGGCCCAGTGGCAGAATGCTTGCTTGTCACATGTAAGGTCCTAGGTTTGATCCCCAGCACCACAATAAATAAATAAATGAACAAATCAATCAATTAATTTAATTTAATTTTTAAAATCTAGAAAGGAAAAAGGAAAACAAAGGTTGGGGACAGGAATCTCATGAAAATAAAAGTGAAATCAGTAGAGCAAAGGGACCAGGAGTGGGAGACAGGCAGGGAGGATGAAAGTACTGAGAAGTGATATTGGTCAAATTATATTATTATATTGTCTATACGCATGAATATGTAGAAAATCTCATCATTATATATAACTATGATGCACCAATAAAAATGTGGAATGAATAATAAAAACAACTCAATGTACACAGAAAAAGCATTTTATAAAATTCAACATACTTTTGTGATAAAAACTTTCAACTAGTTGGGCACAGATATAATGGACTTCAACATAATATGGACCATTTATGACAAGTCCAGTTTACATCTGTCAATGGTGAAAAGTCAGATGCATTTACTCTAAAAGTAGGAATATGTCACAGATGCCCATTCTTACCACTTCTTTTTTGAGAGAAAGAGAGAGAAGGAAAGAGAGCATAAGTTATATCTGATTTTTCATGAAGCCTTTGTTTCTCCGACACTTAGTTGTGTATGTGGTCCTGGAGTCTGAACCTGGGTCCTTGTGCATGCCAGGCAAGAGCTTGAACCTCTGAGCACAGCTGTGTTCCCCCTTCTATTCAACACAGTACTGGAAATCTGAACCAGAAGAACTAGGCAACCAAAAGAAATAAAAGCATCCAAATTAAAAGAGTAAGAAGCAAAATAGTCACTGTTTGGATGACATGATCTTATATACGTAAAACCCTGAAGATTCCACCATAAAAACTGTTAGAAACAATAAATGAATTCAGTAAAGCTTCAGGACACAAAATCAACATACAAAAGTCAGTAACATTTCAGTATAACAACAACAAATTAGCTGAAAAAACTAAAGATAATAATCTCATTTTAAAAAGCATTGAAAAGAATAAAACATAACCTAGGGGATTCCGAGATATGTATCAGGAAGGAGGGGGAGGGGTGAGGAAAGGGGAGAGGGTGGGAGAATAGGGTGGGATTTAGGGGGTCAATCTAATTTAAGAATATTTACATGTCATATTGTTACTTTGGATGCGTTTTTTTATTATACAATAACTAAATTTCTTATTAAAAAGAGAAAATAAAAAAATACTTAGGAATAAATTTACCAAGGAGGTGTAATGTATATACACTGAAAACCCTTAAAACTATTGATAAAAGAAACCAAAGATACACCTAGATGGAAAAATACCTCATTGTCATGGATTGGGAAAATCCAACCTTTTATTTTTTTTAATAGAGAATCAATTTTATTTAATTTTCATCTGGTTTTTTGGTTTCTGATACATAGTTGTGTATGTGGTGCTGGGGTTTGAACTCAGGACCTCATGTTTGCAAGGCAAACACTCTAACCACTGAGCAACTGCTCCAATCCCAGGAAAATCCAATCTTATTAATAGATTTTTAAATTATATACACTACCCAAAGTGTAGAGATTCAATGTCATTCCCTGAAAATTCCAGTGGAATTTTCTACAGAACTAGAAAAAAAATTCTAAAATGCTCATCGAGCCATGAAAGAACCAAAATACTCAAAAAAGTTTAGAGAAACAAGAACAAATCATAAATTCATTTCCTGATTTCAAAATATCAGTATGATACTGGAATAAAAATAAACACATACACCAATGGAATAAAATCAAGAAATCAGAAACAAATCATTCACATATGGTTAACTAATGTCTGACAAGAGTTCCAAGAATACACAACGCGGAACATGATAGTTTCTTCAATATATATGTAGGGAAAACTGGACATCTACATGTGGAAGAATGAAACTTAACCCATACCTTAGACCACTCACAAAAATCAACTGAAAATGGATTAAAGACTTCGGTGTAAGTTCTAACACTACAAAATTTCTAAAAGAAACAATGGGGAGATATACTCTTCCCTTTTTTATTTTTTTATTTTTGAACAACCTTACAAGTTTTTAACAAAATAATATAAAATGTGTATATATTCTGGATATTAGAATTACCCCCAGGAGTGCCGCCCCCCAATTACCCTCCCTTATCCCACCCTTCCCCTTCCCACTATATCTCTAAAAAAGTATTAGGTTGTAAAACATTACATCTTCTCTGGATTTAACACATGCTAATAGACCAACTTTCTCATCGTCCAGGGTCTAGTCCCCACCTCCACAGAAATCTTAGTAATTAAAATTATAAATATACTCATATGCATGGATGTTAAGTGTTTTTAACAATCAAAATTTACTCAAGGTCTTCCAAGGTTAGGAATCTTTCATTACCAGTGAAAAGACACCTAAAAGGGATGCCAAGGGCTCCAATCCAACCAAGATGAAAGAGAGAAATTAAACTGCAATAGAGAAATCAGGATTTCAATAGAAGTAGAGAAATCTTAGCTGATCCTCTTACATCAGTGTATTTATTTACGCCTCAAAAATCAGTGGTGTGGATTCTTTAACCGGTTTTCTAAAATAACTGTAAGACTCTTCCCATGCCTCTTTTCTGTGACTTCTTTTTTCTTTCTCAAACTTTAATTAATCCTGCACAGGAGCTCTAGATTACTCTCCTTTCATTCTATTAATGCTACAGATCTGTACAATATCTCCCAATTCCCTTTATAAATGATTTGAACTTCTTCCTTTTTTTCTTTTCAGATTTTATGCAGTGCATTTACTTCTCACTTGCACAAAAATACTTTCCACTCCTTTCAAATATGGACGTTTCATTAGAATTGGTTTTATGACTGATGCATCCAGTATTTGCCTAGCTTCATATCAGCTCAATTTTTTTCAGAAATATCTTCTTCACTAGCTAAAATCCTCCCTATCCTTTCTTGGACTTCAGTGTAAATTCAGATTTAAACTTTATATGTTTATTATTTATTTTGCCCAACACTGTCTTATAGAGGTACAGTTTGCAGAAGTAATTTAAAATTTAGATGTCTACCTGTTTTTCATTAACTTTCATTTGCATTGAGTCTTAAGATACAAATAAGTTAGTAAACCACTCTGCTGTAAGATAGAAAGGGATAGATGGAGTATTTTTTCTCAATAAAATAGGGGATTCAAGAACATCTATTAAAATATAAATTGAACAGTAAAGGATTAAGATTTAAAAATACATGAAGGTATTGAGAATAAAGACAATGTATTAGTTTCCTGGGTGACCTAATCAAGCGGCTTAAAACAACAGAAATTTTTTTCTAGATGTTAAAAGTCTGAAATCTAGGGTCAGCAGGCCCACAGTCTCTAAGGAAAACAACTCATTGCCTTTGCCTGGCTTCTGGGGGCAGTTATTAAACCGTTGGCATCCTTTATTCCTCCTTTTGTAAAAACGCTACTCATGCTTTATCTCATCTTAATTTAATTATATTTGCAATGCCTTAGCTTCCAAATAAGGTCAAGTTCTAAGGCACTAGGGTTTAAGATTTTAATATTATTTTTACAGGCAGCACAATTTGATAAACAACAGACAGTGAAAACAGAGATGCAAGATAAGTCTGAATTTTATGTATGGAATAGATTTTGAAAAATCCAGCCCTTTAACAAGAGATGGGAGATACACACCTTTGCCTTTGTATATAATTCAAAAACATGATTAATCATCTATTTGTAAAAGTTAAGTCAGCAAAGTACTAAAGGAAAACAGAAATTCATGCACTAATTCCAAGGGAAATTTATTTGAAGATATTGATGAATTAGAATGGAATTTGATCAAGAAAATATTAAAACTTTTCATATGATATAAAATGTAGCTATTATATGGCACAATTTTTTAAAATTAAAGCTTAATTGGTTTTCTTTTAAAACTTATAATGCTTAGTAATTTAGTCATGGTCAGGATGAGAGTCAAAATCTTGGGAAATGGCGCTATCAATGTATGTATCTTTTTTTGGTACTAAGGTGTAACACTATATCTAATGCTCAATATGTTCCTTGGGTAACTGTTAGTCACCAACATTGTTATTTCTCATATTACAAATCATCTGTGTCTGTTTCCCTGTACATTTGCTGTACTTTTCCTATTCCATAATTGGGGTGGGAGTGGAGGATTAGGGATAAGAGTTATCCAATAAGCTAGATTACTCAGGTTTCCATGCTAATTGGATTTAGCTTAGATAGATTCTGAGTTTTCCTAGATTCTATTTTATATTAATATTTTAGCTGTCAGTTTTACAGGTGTGTGTATGTTTTTCTTAAATGTCATATTTATTTTTATTCTTCAGCTCCTTGAAATATTGTCATCTGGTTTTATGTTTCTTCTATTTGTTATTCTGAGTTCCAATTTTCCTTTTTTTTTCTAATTCTGCATTTTTGAGTTTCATATATGCAATGTTTTGTCTGCTTTTAGTTATCTCCTTGAGATCTCCTTGACTCTTGTTCACACAACAACATTCTTTTTAATATTCTCTGTATTTGCCAGGTATGGTGGCACACCTGTAACCCCAGAGGCTCAGAAGGTTGAGACAGGAGGATCCCATGTTCAAAGTCAGACTTAGCAAGGCTTATAAACAACTTAGCGGGAAACTGTCTCAAAATTTAAAAAAAAATTGTTCTTGGTTATTCATTTTATCATTAATTTTGTATTTAATGTCACATGTTGGTGATGGCACCTTATAGGGACACTGGATTGTGTTGCTTTGTAATTCTTTGCGGTCTACTCCTAAAGCAGAGATCTTTTTTTCTTTTTCTTTTAAAAGACAGAAGGACAGTGAGAGAGAGAGAGAGAGAGAAATAATTTTATTTAGTTTTTCATGTGGCCTTCGTTGATCTGAGACTTCACTTATGTACATGGTGCTGGGGTTTGAACTCGCGTACTCACACATGCTGGGCAAGTGCGTAACTGCGGAGCCACTGCTCCAGCCTACACATAGATCTTAATCCTAGGATCTGGTCCTTCTTTCTATAGCATGACCTTTCTGGTGTCTCAATCGGAAGCCCTGTAGTTCACCAAGATAGCTTAGCTCTGACTGACCTTGAACTACTACATCTCTACTTGAATCTCCCCTTGCTCCCTTCTACTGCCCTGTTTGATATCCTGGAGTTATCTTTATTGCCAGGTAAGAAGTCAGCTGATGAAACAGAAAGAATTTATTTACTTTCATGTGGCTCCTTCCTTCCAGTGCTTTCCTCATTCACTAATTGCTCCTGAAACCCAAGCCAGCAGGGCAGCAAAGAAGTATGATTTTTTTTTTCCACCCCATGATATTTTACCTTTCTGTTTGTGTTCTATTTACCTTCCCTGTGATTTTGGTAATGCTCTCACAGACGGGGTGCAAGCCTGATAGCTCACTTTTTTCCTTCCCTTCTTACAAGGGCTCTTAGCCTGCATTGTTAATAGTGACTTCTTGAAGTGTTTGCATAGGCTTTTTAGTAAGTTTTTAGCTGCTACCTGATAAAAGTAAGTACAATAGCATCAACTCTATTATGGACAGAGGTAGCACCTACTTTCCTTTTAATTCTCAAATTCAGGGGACAGATGACTTGCTCAAAGAGGAGCTGAATATTATCTAGGTCTAACGAAGGCAAAACTATGGGTGGGAGGAAGTGAAGTTTAGTAAATAGAAGGGAAGAATATGGCATACATATTTATTGCTTATCAAGCATCACCATATTTTCCAATCCCTTGTTGTGATATTTGGGCCAGTTCTGACAAAGGGATATGAGTATAAATAACATGATAAAAGTCTTTGCAAAAATCTCATAAACACCTTCCTCTGCTTAGAAGCTCCTGATCTGACAAGATGATTCTAGCTACAGGAAATCAACCAAGCAGCATTGGTCCCTATGTGTGTAAGAAACATACTTTAACTGTATTATGTCACTGGAATTTCAGGATGTGTTTTGTAAACACAGCATATGTCTGAACATACCCTGATTAATGCAGAAACTCTGGGCAAAATTTTGTCTATTTGTTTCAAAGATTAAGTACATTTTCTTACTAAATTCAGGAATGTTTACCAAAAGTGGAAAGAATAAAGCTTCTTCTTTTTTTTTTTTAAAGAATAAAGCTTTATAAAGGAAAAGGTGAAAAAAAGCTACTGTCTGGCAAAGCAACATTATTCTTAATTCTTCCCGAAATTTCCCCAGAAAATAGATATAGATAGAACAAGTTAAACTCCATGCTTTTATAATTATGTCACTATATATGCTTAGATCATGTATACCTAAAAAGGAACCAATTAAAAAATAATAGTAATAAAAAGAAAACAGACATTGGAATTAATATATTAAGGAAACAAGCAAGTAAGTAAAAAAAATAGTATAAAATACTGAAAGTATTATAAACAAAAGCAGATGAAGAGGAGCCCTTATGAATTCCAAAATTCCACTGAGCTGTGCCAAACTACCAACAGAAACAACACCTGCTTATAAAATGAGAGAAAGTAGAGAAAAGACAAAATAATTTCTGATAGCTGTCATGCTGATGAACCCAGAAACTGCTAAAAATTAGTCATTCATAGCAAGAGAAGACACACTGAAGTAGAATCAGGTGTAACAATCTGAGAAAAATTGCTGAACAGCAGCAGAGGGGGCTGTACTGTCTGCTTTTCATGGGTGAATTCAAGGGGACTTCACGGGTGTTGTGCTGAGTTTGTGTGTTTAAAAGATGAAAGCCCATGCTAAAGAGAATTGGAGAACGGAACACAAATTAAACACACAAAGACAATGGGTTGGTGGGGAGAGAGAGGGACAACCAAGAGAGAAAATACTATTAACAACAAAAGAGGGAAACAAAGAAGGTTCTCAAACAGTACATATCTGAACGATTTGATGCTTTAGTGCAGAATACTCAGAAGTCACAAAGTATTTTGACACATCTTCATACACAGGAAAGTAATTTTAAAAATATCAGAAAACTCATTATGTATCAATATTTATAGCACAATAAGTTGTGTTTGAATTCCATAATGACTTGTTTTAGGTAAAAAGAAAATTATGAATAGAATGAACTTCAGTAACAAAATATCATGCTCTTCCCACAAAAAATTTAAAACACTACTTTAATATTCCAAAATAAACTAAATGAAATTAATGAATCAAACAAAGCATAAATCTGAACTGTAAAGAATGAAAGGAGTCATTAATAGAGAATTTGAAAATAGAGGTTTCAGAGGTCAGACATGATTTAGAAATATATTTCAAATGATTTCAGAAATAAAGACAAAACTAAGTAGACAATGAAAAAGTAGGCATCCTAAATTTTATAATAAAAGGAATAAAAATAGAAAATTGAAATTTAAATCAAGGCAAAATGTAAAAAGACATAAAATGAGAGACAAAATGGTAGAAAAATATAAAACAGTTACAGTAAATTTATTGGAAGACAAAATGAAAGGAAAAGCAAGAATATGGAATCAATATTAAGTACTCAGATAGAACTTTTCCTGAAATAAAATAGGAATGATAGCTTCGTATCAAAAAGGAACAACATGTTCCTGAGAAAATTTTCTGAAGCAGGCCAAATCAAGACATATTATGGCAAAATTAATTGACTTCAGCTCCAAATGCCCTCACAAGCCAATTACCTTAAAGAAATTTAAAGATAATCCGTACACAGCATCAATAACTCTGTAGCATTAAAAAAAAAAACTTTAAAATTCTAGTTATAAGGTGAGTCCAATATTAATTATGAATTTTGATAAAACTGCTTTAAAAACTAAACCAAGGGTCAGGGGCATACACCTATAACCTCAGTGACTCAAGAAGCTGGAGGAGGATCACAAGTTCAAAGCCATCCTCAACAATTTAGCAAGGCCCTAAGCAACTTAAAAAGATCCTCTAAATAAAATATAAAACAAGGCTGAGTATGTAGCTCAGTGGTTGAGCACCCATGGGTTCAAAAAATAAACAAATAAATAAATAAAATGAAGCTCAATCTTGGATGAAAATACTGGTAAGATTCTTCAATTTATAAATTCATATACTTGCCTTTAAAACACTATCATTTTTTTCTGGAGGAAAAAAGGTGTGTTTTAATATTCATGTGGAAGGGAACACAAGTGAGAATAGAGAACCATAAAAAAGCATGAAACAGATTGTGCTATCTGGGCTCAATAAGAGATATATTTTATATTTTAAGAGAGTAAGATATTTCAACATAATGAAATGGAATGAAAACTCTGTAAGTGGATATATTTGTAAAGGAAATTTCAGTATATTAAAAAGGTAGCAACAGGTACAAAAATGCACGTATAATAGTATTTGATGTTGGAATAAATACATAATTATATAAAAAACAAAATTATCTTCCTATTATACACATGAATATTAGAAGAAAACATGGATTATTCATCTAAAAATACAAGATTAGGGCAAAGAACAAGGAACCTTTTTCTTTATTTTAGTACTGGGGAATAGAACCCAGAGGTGCTTATGAATGAATTACATTCCAACCCTTTTCATTTTTTTAATTTTCAGATAGAGTCTTGCAAAATTGCCCAGGTTGGCCTTGAACTCTAGCCTCAGCCTCCTGAATAGCTGAAATTACAGGGAACAGAGTCTTAATAGTGACTCTAAGAATAGATGCAACAAGAGATAAAATTCATAATTTTAATTAAATACTGTGTCAAAAACTCATTACAAATAAATATTATTATAAACAAATTGGCAACTGGCATGGTGGCACAGACCTGTAAATTCCAGCAATTTGGGAGGCTGAAACAAGAGGATTGTAAGTACAAAGCTACCTCAGCAATTCAGTGAGGTCTTACAGTAACTTAGCAAAATAATAAATTAGCAAAATAACTTAGCAAAAAAATAAATCTATCTCAAAATAATAAATAAAAAGATTGCCTGGGGATGTGGCTCAGTGGTTAAGCACTGCTGGGTTCAGTCCCTGGTACCCCCACAAAAAAAATAGGCAAATAGAAAACAGTGAATTGTATTTATAATAAAAAATGTTACAGTTCATCAGGTCTAATCATTAAATAACATTATATGATTCAAAAATTTTGCAATATATAGAAGCAATATAGTCATATAGTATATCCTAAGGCACAAAAGAAAGATAAGGTGTTGCTGTGGCAGTACGTATTTAAAATTTGAAATGAAGCAGATATTACAGTGATTTCTGCCCAAGGAGGACATATAAGTTTGTGAAGTTTTCCATATTTTTCTGTACCTTTCAAATAGTAAATTTCATGTGATGAAAATTTTACCAAAATTAAATAATATCTAATAAATAAAGATAAAATATTGTAAAAAGTAAAAATAAATACAAAGACATCTTAAACCGTTTTCAGTGATCATATTTTTACTAGTAGTGATGAAAATAAGATGACATTCTCTTGTAATAAAACAGGAAGGATGCAACTCCTCCTATGGATTACATTTACCAAAAAGTAGGGCATAATTTAGATCTGCCTTCTACATGTCACAACTTTTCTTAGAAATAAAAAGTTTTGCATACCATTTTAAGTTACACAAAAGATGAAATGAGCAAAATCTTGAATATGGAAAGTTTTATATGATCAATACCTTGAGTTTCTCTACTAGATAAAATATAATTGAACAGCAATGGAAAGCTTATAAATTAAAAGTAATTAAAATATACAACAGGGCTGGAGAGGTGGCTCAGTGATAGTGCTCTTGCCCGGCATGTGCAAGGACCAGAGTTCAATCCCTAGCAACCATAAGGATCTATATTGAGGAAAAAGAAAAAACAGATGAAAATTGTTTTTAAAAAATTAACTCTCTGAGGCACAGGGATGAATAACATCAGGTCATTTGCTGGCAAATGGATGAAACTGGAGGATATCATGCTAAGTGAAATAGCCAATCTCTAAAAACCAGAGGTCGAATGATCTCTCTGATATGTGTAAGCTAACCCCAAATATAGAAAAGAACAGAGTAATACTCAAAGGGAAGGAAATGGTAGAAGGAGGAATGAAATTGGGAAAGTGAATGGAAGGAATCAGACTTAACTTGCTCAGGTCCAAGTATGAACACAACATAGTGAATCTCATCAATATATACTTCAATAAGTAACTATAAAATAGGGAGAAAACAAAAGTCATTTAGTAAACAACAGAAAGACCAGTAGAGGGAAAAGAAAGAGGAGGGGGGTAAGGGGATACTGGGGTCCTAATTAGAATAAGTTATACTGCATGCTTTCACAAGAAACGTAAATGTTTAATCTTATTGTCAAATATATCTAAAAAGAATATGGGATGGGAGGACAGAAGGAGAAGGGGAAATGCTGAAACTGAATTAAAACAAGGTACACTACAAGTTTCTATCAGTAGGTCATTGTATACAGGATTTTTATGTATATAAAAATGTTCTTTGTAGTTATAAGAATTCTGTCATTATACTTGGGTATATTAGGAAAATTATATGACCCAGAAAGACAGGCAAGGGACCAGGGGATGGGAGGAGTGATGTGAGGTAGTGCTGGGGGGATATTGACCAAATTATATTACTGTATTGTGTGCATGTATGAATATATGACAACAAATATAATCATTATGTACAACTATAATATACCAATAACAAAGAAAAAATTTAAGCCTTTCTCTATCAATTTATCTCTTAAAAAACTCTACCAATAGATACAGTGTATAATTGAATTCTTGATTCAAATAAACTGACCCCAAATTAATAATATGAGGAGATATTAAAAGAAATTTGAGAACATATTTCATGTTTTAAAATTATAGTTAATTTACTTTAAGTGATAAAATATTGGAATTATGATTTTTGAAAGTATCTTTTTACAAATACATCCTGAGGTATCTATGAATGCAACAATTTGATAGCTAGAATTTGAGGGAAAATTTGTCTGTGGTGGGGCATGGGAAAGAACATTGGTATAGACAGAAACAATATTCTGATGGTGTTGAAATTGGATTTTGGATTCATAGTGTTTATTATGCTATTTTATCTGTTTATGTACTTTTACATTATAATATTTAAAGTAGTATTAATGTTAAATATCACTCTTTACAAATATCAAAAAGTATTCTGAAATTCATTGGAGCAATAAGAAACCAAGAAGTCAAAACATTACTAAATGAGAAAGACAAAACAGGTGAGTTCATAATACTAGATCTAAAATTGTACTATAGAGCCAGAGTAACAGAAACAGCATGGTACTGGTGTCAAAATAGAAGTGAAGACCAACAGAATAGAACGGAAAACTGAGGCAAACTCACAACCTTTAAACATCTGATCTTTGACAAAAGGGGGTGTCAAAATATAACATGAAGGAAAGACAGTCTATTCAATAAATGGTGCTAGACAAACAGTTCCATTTGCAGGAAGTTGAAGTTAGATCCTTACATCTCACCTTGCATAAAAATCAAATCAAAATGGATCAAAGAACTAAAAATTAAACCAGCTAATGTACAACTGCTAGAAGAAATATTAGGAACAACAGCCCAACGTATAGGAGTTGGCAACAATTTTCTCAGCAACACTCCCAAAGCAAAGGAATTAAAGTCAAAAATCAATGAGTGGAATGTTATTAAATTACAAAGCTTTGCTCACCCAAGGAGTAGGTCAAAACTATCAAGAGATCACCTACAGAATGGGAGATAATCATGAACCATGATTCCACCAACAGGGGACTAATATCTAAAATTTACAAAGAACTCAAAAAACTGTATATCAAAAATTGAAACAATCTAATCAATAAATGGGCCAGAGAGCTAAACAGAAACTTCTCAACAAAGGAATTTGAGGAAGCCAATGAATATATGAGAAAGTGTTCTAAATCGCTAGTAATCAAAGAAATGCAAATCAAAACTACATTAAGGGGCTGGAGCAGTGGCTTGGTGGTTTCGAAGCTTGCCTGGCATACACAATTATGCAAGTTCAAACCCTAGCACCATGTACACAGGGACACATGAAAACCTGAATAATACTTCTTTCTCTCTCTCTCTTTCTCATTGTCACTGTCTTTAAAAAAAAAAAAACCTACATTAAGATTTCACCTGACTCCAGTCAGATTGGCAAAGATGAAGGATATAAAAAATAACAGATGCTAGAGGGATTGTGGAGAGAAAGAAACAGTTGCACACTGTTGGTGGAATTGTAAACTGGTAGAGCCACTCTGGAAAGCAGTGTGGAGACTGCTCAAAAATTTTGCAATGGATCCACATTACAACCCAGCTATCCCACCTCTGTGTATTTTCCCATAAAACCTAGAATCAGCACATTACAGTGACACAGCAAAATGAATAGTCATAGCAGCTCGATTTCAAAAAGCTAAATTATGGAATCAACCCAGATGCCTCTCACTAGATGAATGAATCCAAAAGCTCTAGCATATATATGTATGTATGTATGTGTATACACACACACACACACACACACATACACATATGCATACACATATATTTGTGTATATATATGTATTTGTATATGTGTATGTTTATGTATACACACACAATGGAGTTCTGCTCAGGTTTTAAAAACAACAGTATTAAGGCCTTTGAAGGTAAATGGATGGCAATGGAAAAATAATGCTGAGTGAAATTAGCCAAACTCACAGACTCAACATTCAAATATTTTTCATCATTTGTGAAGGCTAGAAGGAAAGCCAGGCTTAGGTGAAAGGTAGTCAAGCTCTTTATTAGATCTGCCAAAGGTGTAGCAACACTTAATCTAGGAGCATTATAGATATGTAGGAGAGGGACAGGGGAGGGGAAAGGGAGGGAAGAAATGAAGGGATCTAGGGAGATGACCAACAATGTAACACAGTCTTTACCATTTGTGAGAAGCCAAATAATACTTATGCAACGCACACACAGACATATATACATACGTACATATGGACATTTACATATATATGGACATTTATAAATTATGGGGGAAATAAAGAAGAATCAAGAGTCAAGAGACTGGGGTGTGGGCATTGTGGGGGTGACTCTGGATTAGGATAAAATGCATATCACATTATTACTTAATAAACATTTATGTTTGTACAACAACTCAACACCATAGTTAAAAAAGAAACAGAATGAATAGCGTTGGATAAGTGGAAATAATTGTTTCAAGTTATTTACAAACTTGGGAAAATGAAGGAACAATGGAAGAGAGCCTAAATTTTCACACACTTCATTTATATTCTTTTAAAATCTTCCTGCTTTGAAGGATTTCAATCCTTTATCCCATGTGCTCACACTTTGTTATTTTAAAATGAGTATGACTGGACATCAAGAAATCTGTTAACAAGCTAAAATGTTTGTTTTAAAGTAGGAATTGTCTTGGCTTTTTGTCCTTACCTAGTAAGCATCAGGCGTTAAATGCTAGGTACTTTTTAAAGGAACATTTTCCATTCACTTTCCACCAGGGAGAAATGTGACCTCATTCCATGTTCTAAATAACACAACCATACCCTAGAGATTTCTGCATCAGTTCCAATGGGAGAAAAACACATGGCTTTGCACTTTCAACCACCTGCTCAGCCTTAAAATACGGAGGGGTGGGAGGAGGTGAGGGAGTGAGGAAATGCTGTGGAGAGATATTGGCCAAATTATATTGTTATATGGTGTGCATGTATGACTATGCAACAATAGATTCCATAAATGTTTACACATATAATGGATCGATAAAAAATTTGGAAAAAATACAGTTGCCAGGAAACCCAAAAACAAAGCATGGAAATGTTAACTAATTAATCACAGTGAGTGGAAAATGTAAAAAGTTAAACAAAACCTTATGCTTATATTAATAACAGAAATAATGGATTTCTGATGATTTTTATCTATTAAGTTCTATGATGTATAGCAAATACGCAAAGGTTGTTCAGTCATTTTAAATATACAACCCAGTAAGTTTTGAAAAGCAATCATTTACCTACCACCACAATCAAGGTTCAGAACTCTCCTGAGAGCACTAGAAACCCTGTGAAAAGGGAGCCGAACCGCGGCCAGGACAGGCTGCTTTGAGGGCAAGAAAGATTTCAGGCCTAGATTTCTATTTCCTGGAGCTCAGATAACCGATTCCAGGAAGGCCACTAGAATAATTAGCATACCACAAGAGTCAAGATTAGGACTGGCCTTTGGCAAACAACTGATCGGGAGCTGACAAGCCAAGGCCTAACATTCCAAACCATCTATGTCAATATGTTAAGACCTGGGTACCCTAAGCCAATGAAACCATGCCAAACCATGTACATTGAAAGATCAGCCAATTGTTTACTTTGCTTTGTTCAAATTCCCCTTTCTACTGTGGGGCTCATAAAAATCCTGCTAAATCGAGACTCGAGTCTCTCAGCCAGTACCTGCTGCATCAGAGAACGCTGTGAGCCCAAGCTCGAGCTTGCAATAAAGGCCCTTTTGCATCGGAGACAAGGCCGATGGCTCCCTGGTGGTCTGTGGGGGAATCGAAAACTGGGCACAACACCTGCTATGGTTGCGACCCCTACCGTCTCAATCTCACTGATAGGCAACCAGTGAAATGCTAGCAGGTGAACATTGGTGTGGCTATTCTAGAATTTTTTGTGGATTTCATACAAAACATAAAGCATGTAGTCTTTAGTGATTGGCTTCTTTTACATAGCTCCTAATAGTGTAAAATTGAAAAACTTCATGGTGTGATTCATGAATGACTGACTCCTTGTAGTTCCAGAGAAAACACTGAAAGGCAGTGCATAAAGGTTATGCTTCTTTCTCTGCCAGCATAGACTGTGTGAACTAAGCTTGGTAGGAGAAGAATGGTACTAGTGTGCCTTTATCAAGACTGGTGTGTAGGTCTACTTAGAGAAGGTGCGTACAGTGTTTTCTAAGATGTGACACATTATATGGAAAAGGCTACCAGAAATGACACTGCTCTAAGATGTTATTGTTAGACTTTATAAACACCATTTTGGTTAAAACTTTTCATTGTGTAACTACCCCCTAGTAACCATTTCATGATACACCCACCACTTCCTGGCCTGTGAGTCTACTTAGCATGTAGCAGCTAGGGGTCTGATGCAACCACAGGAATGTCAATAAAATAAATAAAACTGATTCCCTTTCTCTCTCTCTCTCTCTCTCTCTCTGTCTCTCTCTCACTTTCTCTGTCCCTCTCTCTTAAAAAAATAATGAAACAAAATACAGAAAATTCAGTTCTGGCCAGGCATGGTGACACACACCTGTAATCCTAGTGGCTTGGGAGTCTGAGGAAGGAGGATGAAAGTTCAAAGTCAGTCTCAGCAATTTATGCCCTAAGCAACTTAGCAAGACCCTATCTCAAAATGAAAAATAAAAGGGCTGAGGATGTTGCTCTTTGATTAAGCTCCACTAGGCTCATGGCCCAGTACCAAATAAATAAATAAATAAATAAAACTGTCTGCAGTTTCTTATAAAAATATGCATATATTAAAATACCATATGCAAATGAAAGTAAGGTATAGGGTTACCCAAAACCCTGAATACAAATATTTATAGCAATTTTATTCAAAATTACCAGAACCTAGAAACAATATAAATATCCTTAAAAGTCTAAGTGGAAATAAGATTCTGTATATCCACACAATAGAATCCTACTCAGAATTAAAAGGAGTGGGCTATTATTCACAGTATGGTATGGATGACTCTCAAAAGCAATATTCTAGATAAACTTAAACCTAAAATGCTGTTTTCTGTATGAATCTATTTATAAAACATTTTAGGAAAGTCAAAACTATAGGGGCAGAAATCAGATCAATAGTTGGTAAGGATTAAAGCAATGATAGTGGTGGAATGTCTGATCATAAATGAACTCAAGGAAACTCTTTGGAGTGAGCCTGTAGTATTATCACTGTGATGGAGATTATATGATTATATGAGCTTGTCACAAAGTATATAGACCCATCTGCACTGGGCGAATTTAATTTTGTTCACATTATACTTCAAAAGACCTGAAAAATTATAAAATTTATAAAATCACCTTTAGATTATTAGTTATTATTCCTATTCCTATATCTTATGTAAAAAGTTTTTTGGTTGTCTACAATTTGTTTTTGATTGGTTGATCATTGATTATTTAACAATCATTTCTTAGGTCAGCAAGGTCAGCATGCCTGGGGGCAGGAAAGACCATTTATTTTTGATGATATTGCCCATAAGAACTTTAAAAATACATTTGCTTACAATAGTGTGGTTCATAGGACATTCTCAGATAGGAAAATTCTTAGGTCTCTTGCTCTAGTCTTGTATCTGACACATCATCAATTCTGCCCCATTTTATTGACTGCAGTAAATTATAAGGCTGAACAAAGTTCAAGGGGGAGGGAGATAGATGTTGCCTCATTAGGTGAATTAGAATAATTTTTGCAATCAACACAGTGAATAAGTGAATATCTCATCAGATTATATACATTCATTTGAACTATTAGTGTTTCTTGTCATTTTTTCATATCCACAAGCACACACACACACAAACACACATATTGAAAAACTTAAACAAGTTATGACAGAAGAAACCCTGGAACTTGGGTAATCTAGTAAAATCCATGTGTCAACAACTAACTCAGGTAGTCCAAATTGAAAACTTTGACTTAAATTTCTGAGACAGTGCATAAAAATAAATCATTTTAGGACAAGATGCAGTAGTTTGTGAATATATTTTAGCAGAGATCTTTCAAAGGGAAAAAGAGTTAAAATAAGATATAAACTAAAAATCAATTTTAGGAAATAAAAAATTGTTTCATGAAAGATAATGAGCCTGTAGTATGTACAGAATAATATTCACATTAAATAAGAAAAAACTCATGAAAAGATTTGCCAGATATAATTTGTGACACCATGGGAATTCTTAAAAGAGAGCTTTCTGTGGTGCTATATATTTAACTCATGTTTCGCATATACTAGGCATGCACTCTACCATTGAGCTACAATCCCAGATGATAATTATGTTTTATTACCTATTATATATCAGGTAAAATTTTAAAGCATACTTATATAATGCCACACAGGCAAAAATTATCCTCAATAATTTACACATATTACAGATTTTTAAAACAAAATATTTCTATTGGTATGCCTAATAACCCCAGGCACAAAAAACATCAACAACTCTTTAAGGAAACATCCACCATGAGGTCAAGCCAGGATTTGAATCCAGGTAGTCTAGCTCAAGATTAAAAGTCAGTTTTAGTAAAGCCTGAGATGAATGCTTGTTTAGAAATACTGTCCCATGGAGAAAAATTACAGGATGATAGAGTGGCTAGGGCACTGTGAAATAGGAAAGGACAAAATGCATACAAGGCAACACTAGGTTAGCTGCCCTCTGTAGGTGCCTGGAGTTGATTTGACAATCAGATGCATCTTACACAGGGACACAGGAAGGCATCTTAGGCACTGGATCCCAGCTCTCACTGGGTAAGGTAGTCTGAAGAGTATTAAAGCCCTTGTATTTGTGGGGGGTTCATGAATGAGTTTCAGCCATTTTCTTTGGAAATCATAAGTTGCAGAGATTATGAAATAGTTCCTAGACAAGCAAAGGTAAGGTTGAATTTACATAAAATGTACTCCTATGTTCACCCTATACAATTTTCCAGATGGTAGGATCTAGAAATGCAGCACAGGCAGAAAGAAATAAAAACTATTGATTTAGAAAAATGGTGTTCTAAAATGATAGCTATCTTATAAATATATTTTCATGAGGTTCATTTAAAATAAGAGACATGTTTTAAAAAATCTGTCAAATACATAACTCATGCTAATTATTGAATACAAAGATTCATAATTATTTTCTCAGTCTTTTCTGAATATCTTATTCAATATTTTGAGTCTGAAACTAATCACAATATAGATTAAATTTTCTATAAGAACTATAATTCAAAGAAGGCAAACTGCTCCTTACTAGAAATATATAGGAGGAAAATACGTATTACCTTCAGGTCAAGTGGTTCCTTGGACTCCAAGAAATGTAGTAGGCCATATGTTATCTTCACTTTGAGACAAGTGATATTTTAACATCCAAAGACTTATTATTGCTTATTTTTAAAGTGGGAGCTAATAAAGATTACTATTAAAATAAGAAAAACTAACATCTCTCCTATACAGAAGGAGAATATATAAAGTTTAATTGTATACGAAGGGAAATTCCCTCTCCCAACACACAGATATGCATTATATTATATCAAAGAAAAAAATCAGCCTCTATGCCCTTCAGCTTGCACTAGATATTTGGAGGAAGAAACATGCCAGACCTTAACCATAGCTAAGGTGTACAACCTTCTTAAATAACTCAAGCTGGTTCTACAATAGATTAAAAGTGCCTTCAACCATGGGCAAATAAAAATGTCCCTGGGTGCCACAGCTTGCTTTAAAGAAGGCAAGATTCTTTTAACTATGCTTTAACTTAGCCGTAAGTTAAGCTAGTGAAATCTTGAGAGAATGAGAATAAAATGTCATGCGTTTTTTTTCAATTTCAAAATGCAGTTATAGAAGGACAGTGTATAAATGCTTCTAAAATGCCCTCTTTCTGTTTGACTGATGTGCCTGGGATAATTCCTTGAAGAAGAGAGAGAGAGAAAAAAAAGCAAAAGGATAAACTATTCAGGAAAAAACACTTTTGTTTTTAAAAGGACAAAGAACAATATAAGAGAATGGCTTTATTAAATATATCCATCAATAAGCTGAAAGACCCAGCTGTGGTCCTGGCAGTGCATGCTAAAAAGCACACAAAAGTATCAAATGACATTATGTTTTCAACATCACTCTAATCTGGATTTGGTCCTAGCTACATTCATTTGAGAAAGCATTGACACCCTTACATACCTGACTGGAATCCAGAAAACGTAAAAAAACTTGATAGAAGCCACCACACCTACAAAAGACTAGGAAAGATTTGCCCCAACTGGTATATAAAGGACAGACTGGGCACAGCCAGAAGTAAGTTATCGTTCTCCAGTCACAACTAAGGAAAAAGGTCTATAAAGTTGTTATGGAACCAAAAATTAAATGCATAAAGTACTGAGCCCCAAGTCAAAGCATTAAAAATGCAGAAAATTAAGCATAAACTATAAGAACTTCACATTACCTTGGCTAAAAGAAACAATAAAAGTTTTTGTTTTTGTTTTGTGGTATTGAGGATTGAATTCAGAGGCTCTGTACCACTCGGCTACATCCTCAGCTATTTTTATTTTTTATTTGAAAAAGGGTCTCAATAAGTTGCCACAACAGGCCTTGAACTTGTCATTCTCCTGCTTAAGCACACCTTCCTGAGTTGCTGGGATTACTGATGTGTATGACCACATCTGGCAAAATAAAAATATTTTAATTTTATTTGCTTAATCCAAAATCAGTGTGTTTCTGAGATTTTCATGAATGAAAAACCAACTGATTTTAAATTCATAATCAAAACTTTTAAAAATATGATAATTCACTAATATGAAAAACACAAACAAGTTTTATTTATTTACGTTTTATTTTTTGGTACCAGAGAAGAAACCTAGGGGTGCTCAACAACTGAGTCACATCCCCAGCCCTTTTTATATTTTAGTTTGAGATAGAATCTCACTAAGTTGCTTAGGGCCTCACTAAGTTGCTGAAGCTGGCTTTGAACTTGCGATCCTGATGCCTCAGCTTTGCAAGTCACTGGTGACTTTGCAAGTCACCATGCCCACCAAACAAGTTTTAGAACATCTGAAAACTCAAATATAAAGAAGGCATGTTTTTAATTTCAGATAATATTCTATTGGATGTTGTAACAAAGTATTCATCTATGAAATATCACATAGTGCCACATTAATATGTATATTTTTATGTCTTTATGTATCACTTAAAATGCATTTAAATAAGCAATTGAAATATTTTAAAGTTGTTTAGCATTCCAGCATAATCATTTCAGTCTGTAATGCACAGCTATATTGCTTTTATGACCTAGCCTAGCAGTCGCATATTGTCTTTTCTTCCATGGCTATCAGCCCTTGCAGCGCTAGCTCAGTGGTTATGGCACTTGTCTGATGTACACAAGAATGCGGGTTCGAACCCCAGCACCAAATACACAACAAAGTGTCTGAACAACAAGGGCCACATGAAAAACTAAATAAAATTGATTCTTTCTCTCTCTCTCACTGTCCCTTTTTCTCTTTAATTAAAAAAAAAAAAGGAGCAGGGATGTACTAGAGATATCCCATCCCTTGAAGCGAACAGTGTCAGAGTCACTGTGTAAGCAATCATCAGGATCATCTTTAAAATATGTAATCTTTCTGCTTTCTAGCAGAGACATCATCATGCGTGAAAATGTATTCCCACCCTATCCTGGTACTCCTGAGTGTTATGTCACTACAATCTAAACTTGAGATTTTAGGCCTCCCCTAGTAAAGTTTCTTCAGGGTCAGATAAGCATCATCAGGTGAAATTACTTAGTTATAACTCCTTGAATATCATTCTGATCCTGAAGTCCCATGAAATAAAGAGACAGGTTATGCAACTTCTGCAACCACCCCCAACAAATGCAGGTGAGACAAACACAGGAAAATCAACCTGTGTTCTTCAGTACACAAAAAGAGAAAGAGGGAGGAACACAACAGACAATTGACCGCAGCAATTCTGAAATCCACCAGGAGATATGGTCCAGTTCTCTTCTTTGGATGTTTTCTTTGACTTTTGAACTGACTTATATTCATTTCTGAGTTGTTATTTCCATAACAATAATTCTATTTTCATCTATGTAGCTTTCTCACACGCCTTCCTTTCTGTAGAATTTGGGGAGATCCAAGGATTTTTTTTCACTTTTTACTTTGTCATTTTCAGTATAACCTGATATAATCCTTCTAAAAACTTCATAAACATCTTATGTGCTGATTTATAATCCACTACATAAGAAAAAGATACATATGTAAATATCTCCAACACACTATTCTCTGTATTTGGTTCCCTGGTAGTCTTCTGTAGGACAGAGGCACTTAGAATCTTAGAAGACCTACATTTGAATCCAGAAGGTCTATGTGGCAGTTCTTAGATCCTTAAAATACCTATTTATTTGAAAAAGCTGGCAAGACACTACTGTAAACATTTGTGAAGAGTAAATAAAGAATCTTATGGGCACACTGGATTTAGAGATTTCTCCCTAAGTCATTTATTAATGTGAGTTGTTTGTAATGATTGTTCTTATTTACGTGTTCATTTTTCCAGATATATACCTCAAGATTAAGAAATAGTCCTATTTTCAAAATCAAGAAACAATAACTCCTTTTAAATTTAAAAGTTTATTCTTCATCTTCTCTCTACCTTTTTACCTTTCTTAGATGGAGTGAGAATGAGTTAAATATAATCTTTAATATTGTTCCTGAAAATGCACTTAACCAAATCATCACTTCTTTGCATCTTCCAATTTCTCTTTATACTGTGGGTGACAAAATGTTATCAAATTTCTACCTTCACATATTTCCTTGAACTCCAATACCTTCTTTTTAATCCTTGGACCTATTCTTGAGAATCTTTTGAAATCAGGCTCCTTGAAGTCTTTTATTATTTAACTTCGAATCTCCTTAAGTCCACTTTGTTTTGCTTGATTCCTGACCCCAAAACCTCTGCCAAAGCAATTTAGATATTTATTAAGGCAGAATTCCATTCTTAGGTTTACCTTTTTTGTTCTACTAAACAAGTAGTATGAAAAAAATCAATGCCTAATTCAAGAACTTAAAAAAACATTATTTTATTGTTATAAATTCCCTGAATCACAGCCAGAAAAGAAATCAGGAAATCCAATCCATTAACAATAATCTCAAAAATAAAATAAAATAAAATATTTGGGAATTTATCTCACAAAAGAAGTAAAAGATCTCTACAATGAAAATTATAGAACGTTGAAGAAAGAAACTGAAGAAGACCTGAGAAGATGGAAAGCCATCCCATATTCCAGGATAGGCAGAATTAGCATAATTAAAATGTCCATTCTGCCAGAAATAGTGTACAGATTCAACACAATCCCCATCAAGATCGCAATGACATTCTTCATGGATGTAGAAAAATCAATTCTCAAATTTACTTGGAAGAATAAGAAACCCAGAATAGCCAATGCATTACTAAGTAAAAAAACAAAACAAAATAAAACAACAATAACAATAACAAAAAAAAAAACAGAAAAAAGAAAGAAAGAAAATGAAGCAGCAGGTATCACAATACCTGACTTGAAGTAACCTATAAAGGTATCGTAACAAAAACAGCATGGTATTGTTATCAAAACAGACATGAAAATCAACAGAATAGAATAGAAGACGCAGAGACAAATTCATAAACCTTTAACCATATGGTATTCAATGAAGGGGTCAAAATATAGTTTGGAGAAAAAACAAGCTATTCAACAAATGGTGCCGGACAAACTGGACAGCCATATGAAGAAAACTGAAATAAGAACCTTTATCTCTCACTCTGTCCCCAAATTAAATTGGAATGAATCAAGGACTTAGGATTTAAACCTGCTAACATTTTAAGAAGAAAAATAGAATCAACACTCCACCATATAGGTGTAGGCAGCAGCACCCTTAATATGACTCCCATAGTGCAAGAATTAAAACCAAGAATCTGTGAGTGGGATGCCATTAAACTAAAAAGCTTCTGCATTGCTCAGGAATTAGTCAAGAATGTGAAGAGAGTCTACCGAAAGCGGGAAAATCATGGCTACCTACTCCTCCAAGAGGGGACTAATAGCCAGAATATACAAAGAGTTCAAAAAACTTAATACTCAAAATACATTCAACCCAATCAATAAATGGGCAAAATAACTAAACAGAAATTTCTCAACAGAATAAATACAGAAAGCCAATAAATAAATGAAAAAAATGTTCAATATCTCTAGCAATCAGAGAAATGCAAATCAAAGCTACACTGATTCCACCTTACTCCCTTCAGAAAGGCAAAGATGAAGAATACAAACAACAAGAGATGCTGGAGAGGTTGTGGGGAGAAAGCAACACTTGGACACAGTTGGTGGGACTTCAGACTAATATAGCCACTGTAGAAAGCAACATGGAGTTTCCTCAAAAAATTAGGGGTGGAACCATCCTATGACCTGGCTATTCCACTCCTGGGTATTTTTCCAGAATATATAGAATCAGCATGTTACGGTGACACAGCTACATCAATGTTTATAGCAGCACAATGCACAATAGCTAAATTATGAAATCAACACTGATATCCCTCATTGGATGAATCTATCCAAAGCTGTGATATATTTATATACAATGGAATTCTACTCAGCTATTAAAAAGAGCAAAACCATGGCTTTTGCAGGTAAATGGATGGAAATGGGAAAAAGGTATGCTAAATGAAATAAATCAAACTCAGAGACTCAAAGGTCAAGTGTTTTCTCTCCTATGTGAAAGCTAGAGTAAAATTGAGGATAACGTGAAAGATAAGCAAGTTTACATGATACACTCACCAAAGTTGGAATAACACATGATCTGGGGAAGTCTGGTTAGGAATGGAGAGGGACAGGAGAGGAGAGGGGGATTATAAATACTGTATGGTTTATTTCACTCCCCTGAGAAGCTAAATAATACTCAGAGAGGTATTTAAAACTAGAAAATTAAAAATATATATAAACATGCATGTATACATTTATAGCTATAATCAGGAAGAATGCAGTAGGGGTATGAAACCAGGAGTGGGCAGGGAGTTGGGGATATCCTGGGTAAGGACTGGGATCAAGCTACATTATCGTTACATGCAAACAAAGGCTCCTTCCGCTATGTAAGACTATGCTGCACCAATAAAATAAATAATTAAAATATATGCAGTATAAAAATATCCTTAAATCAATAATTCAGCAAAGTCTCATCCTGACAACTTTATCTTAAGGCCCCTCATTAGGGTGTAATTTGATGGTGGACAGAATTGGAACACGGTGGAGAGTTTGAATTGGCTGAGGGGTGGGAGTCACTAGATATCATTTTCTCTTCTTACAGTCTTATAGGCTCATTCATAGGCTGTGCTAGTCAGAATTTCATAACAAGATCAAAATTTTCAACAATTTAGCAGAGAAAATGTTTATTCTGACTCACTATGTCAGAGGTCTCAGCACATGGTCAGCCAATTACACTGTTCTCAGCCAGACGTGAGGCAGAACATCATGGTGGAAGGGCATGGTGGAGGAAAGCTGATCAGCTTTTGGCAGCCAGAAAGCAGAGAGGGAGAAAAAATACAGAGAACATGTATAACAACCAGGCATAACATGCAATCCCCAGGACATGCCCCACCTACCCAGAGTTACCACCCAGAAATCCATTGAAATTATTATTACTATTATTTTTAAGAGAGAAGGACAGTGCAAGAGAGAGAGAGAGAATCAATTTTTTATTTAGTTTTTTACAAGGCTTTCATTGCTATGACACTCATTTGTGTACATGGGTGCTGGGGTTTGAACCCATGTACTCGCACATGCTGAGCAAGTGCCATAACTGCCAAGCCACCACTCTAGCTCCTCAAATTATTATTGTATTGATCATAATCTAATAACATGACCTCTGAACATTACTGTATTATCACACATGAGCTTTTGGGGCACAACTCATATCCAAGCCATAACACAGATGCTCACAGTTCTACTCCAAATTGCACTCCATCAGAAAAATAAGAAAATTTCCTATAGTAAGTAACTGGTAAAATGGTACTTAAATATAGACAAATGATCAAAATATATGGAAAAGTCAGTGAATCTACAAAAATAGACAGGAATTCAATGATAGGAAATGGTACTACTGAGATGTCAATAATCATCTTCCTTTTTGTGTAACTCAAAGACCCAACAAGAACACCTTTAGAAGGAAAAGTTTTTCAGGGGCTCGCAGTTTTGGAGTCATAGTTCATAGAAGGCTGGCTCCATTCTCTTGGCTCAAGGTGAGGCAGAACATCATGGCAAAAGAAGGATGAAGGTCAAGGCATGGCTCCAAAAATCAGAGAGAGAGAGAAATTCCACACCACATACAATATATATAGCCAAAGGCACACCTCCAGTGACCCATCTTCTCTAGTCCCACGTTAACTGCCCTCAGTTGCCAGGTAATCCCTATCAGGGGATTAACTAAAAGGTTGGGTTAAAAAATTTATAACTCAGTAATTTCACCTGAGCTTTATCATTGTTACATGTGAGCTTTTTGGGGATATTTCACATTCAAACCATAAGAATGGAATTAATAAAAAATTATAGGAGGCCCAGGAATGACTGATAAGCTGTTGCTAAAATGTATATGGAAAATTTCAAATGATATTTAATAACAAAGTTGAAGCAGAAAACCAAAATCAGAGGTCTTATATTACCTGACTTAGAAGGTTTAGTAGAAAGTTATTAAATCATTACTATGTGATAGAATGTGAATAGATACAATTTAAAACTTTTGGGGAAACCTGTACACACACACACACACACACACACACACACACAATCAATCAATATGGCTTTCAACAAACATGAAACAATAATGCATGGGTGAAATATAGCTTTTAAAAAAGGGTGAAGCAAACTTGATGCATGCACTAAAAAAAAGAAAATGAGAACAAGAAAGAACTTTACACTTATGTAAACTTGCATGTACTCCACTGTGAAGTTAAAAATGTAAATGTTCTTGAAGAAAGCATAGGAGAAAATTTCATAAGGGTAAAATTTATTATCCATAATTTGCACTATTGTAACAGAAAAAGTAAATTGAACATGATCAAATGTTACATTAGGAAATTATTTTAAGAAAATGGAAATGTTAGATCAAGCCTTAGAATGTAAGTAAGTAATCTTATATCTGAAGGACTTGTATCAAGAATATAGAAAAAGTTCTTTCTACACAAAAATATATAGTAAAATGATCAATAGGAAAAAATGAGTAAAATTTGAACATACATGAGAAAGATATGCCTTTTTCAAATTAGCCTGTGAAATTAGTACTTTATACTTGTTTTCAATAAACACAAATTAACCTATTAAATGGTACCTACACACTCCCTAGTATTACACTAAATAGACTAAGGATGGGATGCAATTGTTAGCACTTATATGAGGCAAAAAGAACCCTCATTTACTGTTGTTGAATGTTTAAAATTGTAAAATATTTTAAGAACTGTTGGATAATTTCTTATAGATTTAAATGTACTCAATATATAACTGAATAGTTCTCTTCTTGTGTGTTTATCAAAGATAATGAAAAATATATGATCAAAATGAATATGTAAAAAAGGCTTTTTAAAAAGGTTAAATTATTTTTAATCCTTCAAAACTATTAAAGATCCATATCTGTATAATGGAACAGTATTTAGTACACAAAAAAGAACAAAACATAGAAAATGACTGAGTTTCAAAAACATTAAAGAATATCACTCAAAGTAAAAGAAGCTAAACTTTAAAGAATGTCTTAAGGCTGGGGATTTAGCCCAGTGGTACAGTACCTGGCCAACAGTCATGAGGCTCCGGGTTTGATATCCTGCACCACAAAATCAAATAAGCAAACAAAAAACAAGAACAAAATCCCCCCAGAGTATCTGATATTTGAATTTTGGTTTTTGTGGTAAGTGCAGGGTTATATGCATTTTACAAAAGAATTGCACACAGAAAATGGGTGTATTTCATTGTACTTTAATCACACTTGATAAAATGTAGTTAAAATTATCTAAGTAAAATTAGAATGGAAATTTCAAAATAATTCCAATATAATGCTTTCAGAAAAAGCAAAGTGGATATAGGAATAAGGTGCATATGAATAGAGGAGAAAAGAATTTTCCAGAGCAGAATAATCCTCAAATTGAAATAGCATGCCAAATATAATGTTGTAGAAATACAATGGAATATTTTCGTTGCAATATGACTTGCATTTATATGTAGCATGTCTTTTTTGCCATTTGTCTTTAATTTCAATATAATCAACTCTACTCATGAAATTTACATATAAAATTCATTTATAAAATAAGGTTGTTTCTGACTGCTAATAAATATGGTTCATTCTACTCCTTCAATGTACTAGCTTTAATCAGTGTCTTATGAGAGCTGTGACTTTGATTAATTAATTCTGCTTTTTTTTCTTCTTAACATAGGATATAGAATATTATTGAAATTCAATAAATACATTGTTCTGTTTAATGAGCAAAATATATGGTAACTTTTATTTATTTATTTTAAAGAGAGAAGGACAGGACGAGAGAGAGAAAGACAGGAACAATTTTATTTAGTTTTCCGTGTGCCTTTCGTTGCTCGGACACTTCATTGTGTAAGTGGTGCTGGATTCAAGCAGGCAAGCGCTGTAACCGCTGAGCCACACCTCCAGCCCCTATGGTAACTTTTTTAAGTGGTACAGTCTTGAAAGACTTAAGGAAGTCTTGAAAGAAAAGGATAGCAATTTAAAAATATAGGTGAGTATATGTTTTTAAAGGAAGCAATTGTTCAAAATTTCCTAGATATCACATGTTTTTCCCCTTGACAGCTTCTGGGATTGGGGCCAGAGAAAGTCCGAATGCCTAACTGTTCTTTAACTCAGTTGGTCTTGAACTTCATTCCTTGTTTGGCTACTGACACTTTTTCCTTATTCTACCTCAAATTTAATATTTTTTATGATTTTTATTCTTCAGTTTATTATTCTTCATTAACCATCTAATATGAAAATACCCTCCAACTAGTGCAGAACTGCTACACTTCCTTTATGTGTTGCATTTTATCTCTGCAGAAATGATGTAAATTTAATTCATTTAAACTGAGAGTATTGATTATGAATATGATAAAATGCTGAGTTAAATGCATTTTGCATTGTTAATGTTGAAATTATACTGTGAAAGAGCTCAGAATACTTTATTGACAGAACAAACAAAGGATGGCAGCCCTTGAGTTAGGAACAATAATTTATAATGTTCAACATGAGCAGGCAAGAAAAGCTACCAAATTTATAATTTTAAAAAGTAAGCTGGAGATACAAAAAACCAACAGAGATCTTAAAATATGTAAAATGTTGATACCTACACTCTGCAAGTGGGTAAAAGCCACTCCATAAATAGACCAAATTTTATGACAACTAACATCAGAGAATCTGCAGTTTAGTCCATGAAATGACTATTGTATCAGTACACATGCTTCAAAAGTGAATGTGTCGTCAATTCAAATGCTCATTGAAATATCAGTAGAATTTTCACTGTGGATGTGATGAAATGATTGATACTAGACTAGTCCTGCTGACATAAGCATCTGTGAAACTTAACAACATGTGAAGCAACAGGATCAGGATCTATAACAGGAAGGTGCAAAAAAAGACAATCACTGCCTGGAGGAATTTGTTTGAAATGCACTGAAAGAAGGAAGAGCCCAGAGCAGAGTGGTCTTACAAAATGAGAATTATGGCTGGAGTCACATTATTCAAAATGGGCATGTTTTCTCTGGGTAATATATCAAGAGTCATAGTGAACCATAAGAACCAACTATTATGTAGACATTTATTGTTCCTTGTGTCCATGGACCAATAGGCATAAACTATCGTCAAGATTATGTCAGAGTTAATTGACCTCGATAAACAGGAATAAGTAGAGCTGCTGATGTGCAAGGAAGTCAAGCAGGAATAGGAGGGGAACCCTGGTGTTCCATTGGTACACAAATGTCCAATTTTAAATGACTATTTACAGTGACAGTAATCTGGTCTTAGAAATGCACCATGGCTTAGAATTCTAAGATATGATTGAGTGTGTCACACCACCAGGTAAATCACCAAGGATAGGGGGGTGGTGACTGAATGAAAGGAATAAACCATAGATAGTAGAGAACAAAAAGAATGAGCATAATTATACTCTCAAGATCAACTGTATGATTCCAGATGGTTCTGCTGACCTAGTCTTTTAAGTTTGTCCTTAGAAAAACTATCAGGAAGAGTTACTTCCTGCTTTCAAACTTCAGGAAGTGATGGTTCTTCAACAGGTAAGAGTAAGTGGATCTAAACAGCAGAAGAGGTTGTCTATGGTACACATGGAGAGGCAATATTCATACAAAAATTCAAGGGAAGACATGCTATCCATTTGTAGTAGAATTAAAATAAAATATTCTCAGATCACTACTTTATGGTTTTAAAATTTACAAAACTATATCTTTGCTAGCTCACACCCATGCTGTAAAACCCTATCCCAAAGTTTTTTATCAGCTTTATATCACTGTTACCGAAATTCTGGACAAGGACAACTGAGAGGAGGAAAAGTCTATTTTGGGCTGATGGCTTCAAAGGTTCAGTCCATCAAGGTCAGCAAACTCTATAGCTTTGGATCCCAGATAAGGGAGAATATTGTGGCAGAGGGCATGGTTTAAGAACACAGATTAGGACATGACAACCAGGAAGCAGAGAGAGAATCCCACTCACCAAGGACATCCCCAATGACCTGAGTTCTCTAGCCACACCTTACCTACCTACAATTATCATGCAGTTAAATCATATCAGAGGATTAATCCGCCGATTAATTTATACTTTTCATAATCTAATCATCATTTCACATCAATACATTCTTGCATTGTCCCATACATGAGTTTTTTGGGGACACCTTGTATCTAAATCATAGCATCCAGCTATTGGACAAGGTGAGGGCAAAATATATAATTTTGGTCAGGTGAGGCAACCTTTATAATCTTTGGGCAGAAGATTTCATATATCAGTTTAGAAAGCACTAACCATTAAATATATTTTTAAATTGACCTTATCCCATTTTTAAATTTCTGCTCATCTAAAGATCTTTTGTGAAAATGAAAAGTCAAAGAAGATTGGAAATCAATATTTTTATAATAGATATGTGTATTGAATGATTTTGATATATATATGTGAATGAATACATGTAACAAAACTAGATCTTATTAAATCTTTCCATGTATATACCATATATTTTCATTAACTATTTTAAGAAATATATCTGTATATACATATATTTACTATGTTTTGAAATATATGTATTCCTACATACATTTTTTCTTACATATCAGTAATAAAATTTCAAACAACCCAACTAAAAAGAAATGTACAAAAATACTTGAACAAGAGTTTCAAAGATGAACATTTCCGAATTGCCACTAAATCCCCAAAGTATCCAACTATTTAAAACTGCAAAAAATACATACTAAATAATATTAAGATTATCACTAAAGTCTAAGAAGAGTAGAAAAAACTGTTTTAAAACTAAGAATACAAGCTACTAGTGAAAATGAATGATTTGCTGATTTGAGTGCAAAGAGTTGCAACCACACTTTGGAAATCAGTTTGAAATTTTTGATAAATATATACTTAGTCTATGATTCAGTAATTCCACTTCTAGGAATTTATCCAAGAGAAATGAAAATATACATCTTCAAAACTGGAACAAGACCATTCATCACAGCTTTAATCACAGAGACAAAAATTGAGAATACACAGCTGCTCATCTATATTAAAATGAGTAAAATGTAAAAGTATTCAATAAAGCTATTCACAGCAATACGAAGAATAAACTAGTGACACACCCAGCATAAATGAATCTTAAAAATGTTATATTAATTGGAAGAAGTCAGACATGACATAATACATGTTACATCACTTGTTTTGCATGCTGTTTTTAAAACAAGCAGAACTATGGGGTGGTAAATTAAACCAGGGGGTAGGAAGTAACACTGTAGTGGGAAATGACCAAAGGACTCCTGTTGATGAAGCTGCTCTGTACTTAGAGATTCTTAGATTATTCCAGTGCATGCAATTGTGAATGGAACACCCATGGACCTGTACTTGGCATATGTGCCTTGCACTTTATGTAAATTATTCAGCTTATTAAAATATGTTTTCCCTGAATGCTATTTGCTGGACCAGTTGAATTAAAAAAATATAAATTTCTCAAAAGTGAGATGAGATTGGTCCCTAATAATAAATTATTCCTCCATCAAAAAACATGTTAGAATATTGACTTTTTAAAAATGAACTTTAAAACATAAGTCCTTCAAGTATGGAAGCAACAATAAACTTTAATGATTTCAAAATGTTTTCATTGTACAAATACAGATTAGTAATCAGCTTACCAAAATGCAAACTTCCATATTTATTTTTCACTTTTCCTGGACAACCTCCTTTGCTTTAAATGTCAAATTGAGATAATAAGGACAATGATATAGTTAAATGCAATTTTGTGTTAATCATTCTTTTCCTATTAGATGTGTTTTTGAGATTAATTCATGTTGTGTGTTGCCCTAGATTATTTGTTTTATAGCTGAGAATAATTCTATTGA
This sequence comes from Aplodontia rufa, assembly GCA_004027875.1. NCBI lineage: Eukaryota > Metazoa > Chordata > Mammalia > Rodentia > Aplodontiidae > Aplodontia > Aplodontia rufa. Next base: position 23,931 of record PVKS010002065.1, on the reverse strand, counting down.
CTATTTTAATTTTTGTCCATTTTAATGCAGTTAAACATTTGCTTTGTTCAAAGTTTTTAGCTGTGTGAATAAAATTCTCATTCAAGTTTTATAAATTGGATCTCCAATAAAATAAACACTCTCAAAATCAGTAAGCTTAAAGACTGATTAATGATTTCCCAACAATAATTTATGCACAACCAATGCTGCTCCCCACCCTCACCATTTGAAGTAAATTTAAACTGGCAAAAAGGAGCATGGGAAAATTGTTTTTAATGAAATATGGAGGAACTCCAAGAATCTCTTTATTCCTTTGATATGTGCTCATTCTTGGAAAATTTGTCTCTTATCTCATTTGTGTTGTCATTTTTGACAAACTTGTTCTTATTAATTATTTTTCAGAACCGTGTTCATATTCTCCTTATTTACTTGGTACTTGGAAAAATGAAAAAAAAATTGTATTGCAAAAGAATTCATTTTTGAAAATATCCACTTGAGTGGAAACTGGGAGATACTGATTAAAATACAAACAGAATGAAGACTAGAGGATTTCAAAAAGATATTTCCATCATTCTTATTCCTATCATTCATCTCATCTGTCAGTGTTGACTACTACTAGTGCCTTCTTTTGAATGGCGTATGACAGACACTTTAGATACATTGGAGACTAATAATACACTCAATAAGAACGTATAGCTATTCCATGATTCTTATGAAAACAGACATCACATAGTCAATATCAAAGTTTAATGGAGTTTTTTTTAACCTCTTCACCTAAGTGGTGAAAGCATTGGACTCTGTATACCAAAAGAGGCAAGATAAAAATCTGGACACTTTTTTGAAAAAATAACATACAAACCCCAATTTAATTATTTCATGCTCAGTTACTTTGTTTTAAATGCAAACGTTACATCAACTTGATGATACACACCAAAACATATAAAGGAAAGATAAAAGTTTAACCACAGCATGGACTATAACCTACGTGTCCACATAAAAGTTCTGTGAAGGGGTAAGCCTGCATTTCTATGTAACTAATCATGGATGTTCAATGAGTAATTTAGCCTTTGGACTATTTTGCATATCAAAAGGAAAATTTGAAGTTTTTATAAGAATATTTTTAACAAGCAATTAAATAGAAAAAATTTACATGATTATATTTCTGATTTAATATATCATTGGATAGAAAATATATAAAGCTTTAGAAAGAACATATTCTATGTGCATTATGATTCCATGAATATTAGCTTGTCTACTGTGTTGAAACTTCCATGCAGGGAAGTTTGTAAACTCATGACTTGTACATCAACTACCCAACATTAATTTGATCAAATGACTCTAATAGAGAACTAAGAGAAAAAAATATAGTATTAATGGTGGCCATAAAAGCAACTGATTTCCAATCCTCTGGAATTTATGGGTCTGTTTTCTATGTAATGGGAAAGAGAAGGCATGAACACACTTCTGTCCTAGCATACATAAGTAGAGTATAGGCAATCTGCCAAGGATACATAATCTTTCAGGAAGATTCCTTTTGCTTGTCCACTCATAAAAGAAGCCTCTCTTAAACTGACTACAACTTTGTGACAGTAGTAAGCCATGAAGTTCACTAAAAAGTATATTGTGATTTACTTAAATGCATAAAATTTTAAATTCAAGATAAGTATAAAATAGGCAAAATACTTTAGTAATATAGGAAATGAAGCATTTAAATGAATCCTAAAAGAATTTTAAAATCTTCATATGGGTTTTACTTTTATCCATCCTAGTATATTACTCCTGATAGAAGATACACAAATTAGAGTATCTTTTATTACATCATTAAGTCTTAATAAGTTGTTCAGTTTCTAAACTGAGTAGTTATGCAAATAAATGCTTGTCATTTATGTAAGTGCGTAGAGTGACATTAAAAATTAATATAGCAGTAATCCAAAAACATATGAACATAGAACCAAAAGAAGTATTTGAAATATATTTCAACAGTAACACATAAAGAAAAATATTGAACCCTTATTATATTTCTGCTACTAATTATATGGCAGAACAAGATGTTGAATACATTATTTGAAAAGTAAATTAAACTCAGTTTAAATCTTTGTATCCATGTCCACATGGTGAATAATTTCAATCAGATCTCCACATTTTCTCTTTGCACTAAGAAGCTTAACACACAGGTAATACATTTAGACCTGGAAAGAAACCATGATTCAAAAAGAGAAAAGAAGCAATTGAGAAGCCAATACTGGTGCACAAGCAGCATGCAAAGCTAGTTTTAACTAAATATGAACAATTTCTGTTTTATTGACATAAGCAATACCAGTGATACCTGGTTAAGTAAATGACCTCTTTGGTGTAATTTCTAAGTAATTTTGTAGGAATAAACAATAACAACAACAAAAAGCCATGTATGTAGGAATGAAAGAAAGAAAAAAGAATAATAGAAAGCGCTCCCTATTACAGAGAAAGAATCCAAATATTTCGATTGCAACAAGTCAGGGAATGAAAAAAGCAAAATGCTTTGTTGCTGAATTATGGGAAGCAAGATATAGACAAAATGGGACTGGGGGTGCAGCTTAATGATAGAAAGGTTGCCTGGCATATTTGATCCCCAGCTTGTACAACACACACAAAAAATGTTGAAACCATATGAGTATTTAGAATTGAAAAACACAGAAATAAAATCTTTATTCAAATTAACTTAAAATTTCACAAGTGTTTATGAAGGTTTTCTCTAAAATTTTATAGTTTAACATTTGGAAAATTCTTCACAGTTACGACATATCTACTAGAATATCTAGCCATTTGATAATAAAACAAAATTAGGAAAACAAGCCAATTCTATGTTTTAATATGTTTAAGTCTTGAATAATCTTTTATTAATAAATAATAATATAGAAGAGGGTAGGAATTTTAAAAACTTGTGAGAAGTTCATGTCATTTTTAATTTTTTTACATTATCACAAACCTATTAAGCCCTTAAATAATTAACACTAAAGTTTGAATTCACATATCATATTACAACACATTGTCCACTGCATCTTCACAATTAATGAATATTTGTATCTATACAATGATTTCTTTAACTAAAAATATTCTTCTTTTGCAACAAACATATATGAGTATATTTGCTTATGAAAAGGAAGCCTGTGAGAAAAACTTGAAAAAACTAAGAGTCAACAATTTGTTCTTCATAATCTATTTATCAGGAATTTGAAGATTAAATGCATATTGATGAGAGAAAGTCCAGCAATGTGGGGTAGACTGGAATCCACATAGAAAGCACCACAAATTCCCTCATGATCACATTATCAAAAAATATGCATTGAGGGGCTGGAGCTGTGGCTCCGGGGTTGCAGCGCTTGCTTGGCATGAGCAAGTACCTGGGTTCAAACCCCAGAACCCACTTACACAACTGAGTGTTGGAGCAACGAAAGTCATGTGAAAAACTCAAGAAAAAGTGATTCTCTCTCTCTTTCTCTGTCTCTCTCTCACTGTCCTTCTCTCTTAAAAAAGAAAAACTTAATTCCTTTCTTTAAAAAAAATAATCCTTGAAAGATATCTACACTCCACTTCACATTGTTTATTGTCGTACTTGCTTTACCTTGCTTCTCTAATGATCTCAAATAATTCCAAAAAAGTGGCATAGTTGTGAGTAATTAAGCAAAAATTAAGAAAAGATCACTTAAGGAAGGAAATTATAAACATACTGAGAAATGGACTTTCAGTTGAAAAATGACAACAAAGCTAGAGATAATTAGGTCGAATGAAGCTCCCTGACATTCTCAAAGTACAGGAGGGGTTGACTTTCCCTTTGAAAATGGATTGGACATCACTTATCTATTTTTGTGTAACGATTCACAATTGTTGTGTAACAAACGGAAGATAAATTCAGTAGCTAGAAACCACATATGTTGCATTAATTTTCACAGTTCCTAAGGTCAACAATATGGGTCAGCATGGTGGCTCTGCTCTGGTCTCAGGAGTCTGAGATGAAATGAGAAGCAGGGCTATTGTCTCATCTGAGTCATCAAAGCTTACTCCAAGTCATTGGCAGAATTCCTTCATTGAGGTTAAAGGACTGCTGTCACATCACTGACTATTAACTGGGTACCAGTTCCCAGCGCCTACTGTTTTTCTCTTGTTTCTTTTAATCTCTGACTTCATTTCTGTCTGACATTTAGACCCAGATGTAAAAGGCTTATATCATTAAGTGAGATCACACAGATAATCTCCCTTCCTTAAAGTTGCTAGAGTGAAATACCATCCCATTCATTGGTCCTTTCTACATTGAAGGACATGGAATTATACAGGCATCTTATCTTTTAGAACTTTCATATCACAGATGTTCAACCCAATTTTTGTTTCAATTCTATATATCAGGATGACCCTCAGGAAATCCTTCCAAGACTTGGAATAATCCAGTGACTGAGAGGTCTATTTTGATATGTAAAGAAACAGATTTAGTTATTCTATTATAGTATTTCCTTATTGGTTCAAAAATGTTGGCTTACTTCTCTGTTTTTAACATATTCATGAATACTGCAAATTTCAGATATATCTTTAAGGAAAAAATAAGTAAGAAGCATGGTTTTACAAGGAACTGGTTTTTGAAAAACAAATTAATCTGTGAATTTTACCATAATTCTATGTTTCTCTAGACAGTGTAGGTATGAAAGAATAAATGTCCTCAATGTTCCATAGATTTAGAGAATGATACATATTTATGATACAGAATTGGAAAAAATAAAAAGAGATGGGGGTATAGCCCAGTGGTAGAGTGGCCCTGAGTTCAATTCCAAGGCCACATAAAGAGCAAAACAAAACAAGAACAACAAAAAAGAAAACAAAACCCATTGTTAGTAAATATCCTATAAAATAACTTGAATTTTGTGGGACAAATATAGAAGAAAATAATTAAAGAAGTATTGGACTGGAAATCAAGGTAATACAGATCCTTAGGTCTGTATTTCCAGAAAAGTAGCCCTGAGACAGATTTCTTTGATGAAGTGATTTCTAGTTATCAGGAAATGTTTTGACCAAGTTGAGTCTCAAGGCTCTATTTGTCTCCAGGAATGGGAGTAAGATTTTAGGAATATTGGTCTTACTTTCTGTTCAAAACCAAGTAACTGTACAGTTGCATAGTGAGGAATAACTGCCATGAGACTAGTGTTTTCTGTATGTTGGAAATATTTAATAATCCCATAATCTCTCTCCTGGTAAATCCTCAAGTGCTGGTAGGCTGTCTCTTCTCTTCTAATTGGAAGAAAATCATGACACTTGCAATGCAGACTATAGTGATAATTCCATGAGACTTAACAATTTTTAACAAAACTCTTCAATATTAATATAATTTATGATTAAAATACTGTGATGAAATTTTATGAAACATTTACTTACATTTAGAAAGAGTTAATGAGACTTCAAAATTACTTAAAAGTATTTATAAAGAATTTTGAAAACATAGTTTATCAATATTTGGTTGATGTCTACCTAGAAGGCAAAAATAAATACGCAATATTACTCATAATTGTCAAGAAAACACATTAACTAGACCTTCCATATGCACTGTAGTTATTACAACCTAATTTTTTCTTTGTATGCATGCAAAATGCAAGTTTGTTATTAACCTGTACTTTTTTTTAATAATGGAATTCTGAATTTATGTGAATGAAATACATGTTCAAGTCCCCATTTCTAAGGGGAGACTAAATTGTATAACTTCACCATTTTATTTATTTGAATGTAACAGATTGCAAAGATTTCTAATTATTCATATTTACAACATCATCTGATATTTTTCTTCTTAGGTTAGTGATACACAGACTACAATGTGAGGGTCAAAATCACTTGTGCTTTGTTTTTATAAATAAAGTTCATGCCCATCATTTTACCATTGTCTATGGATTTTTTTTCTTACAATACAGAGTTGAACAGTTACTGGAGAGACTACATGCTCCAAAAAGGCCTCAAATATATACAACCCTACTACTTACAGAAAAGGATTGCTGGACCTTGACTGTTTGAAATAATGAAAGCTATTTCTAAACCACCATGCTTAGGAATTTACATGTTGATATTTAGAAAATACAGAGACAATAAAGAGTACAAATAAAAACTTTGTTTTATCATGTGATACTCAAAGATTGCCTAACCAAAGAGAACATTTTGCAGTGCCTCCATAATATTAACAAACTGCTGTCTTAGGTACAATAAGCAGCTGATTTATTGAAAGTGACTTGTGCAGTCAATATCTGAAATGAAACAGCTAGTTTCATCTTGTCCAATTTTTACATTACTCTTCATTTTCCCTGAGAACTACATTGCTGAAACACTTTTAGTAAAGCACTTCCTTGTAAAATGATCAGTTGTATCTGTCACTAGGAAGAAATGCATTTTCCTGCTTTATTACAGCCATCTGCATCTTTCATTTTCTTTTAATTCAGTCACTGGAGTCCTAATGATCGCAGCCATTTCAGGAGATGCCATCAATTACAGCAAGGAGCTCATTCAGAAGTGAAAGATGAGTTCCATTCTCTGTTACTTAGAGGTCAGTGATCATTTCCCAACCTCTTCCCAGTGAACAAATAGTACAGTAACTTTCACAGGCTCCTTTCATTTTTCTTAAGTCTGTTTCTTTACGACTTTTTGTAGACCTTGGTTATAATAACTTCATATGTTCAATGCTGGCAGCCCTAGAATAACCCTGACCCAAATATTTTCCTTGTGTCCACCATGATAAATTCAAACGTATATAAGGCTGACTTTAATGGGGCATCTTTGAAAATATACGCATTGTTAAGACAGTATTTTAACAAACATGGTTGGTACAATTTATATTCAAATGATTCTAAAGCAATAAATTTTTCCCTCAACAACTTTTAGATTATTTTTATAAATATAATGATTTTGAAAGATTCTATACAGATTATACATTTGTTAAAAAATAGTACTATATTCAAAATATTATGTTTGTATGTCTTCGTTAGAGCACTTTTAATAATCAGGAATAAAATTACATTTCCATTATTCTGTTTGGAAGTACAAGGATTCACATGATTAATCCATGTGCATAAAAGCCTGTGCACAAAATTTATACAAGCTTTATACATAATCACCAAAAATAAGGATCAAACAAGATGTTTTCAAATGGGCAAATGGATATATATATATATATATATATATATATACATACATATATATTCATATATAGCTTGTAAATTAATATTACTCAGCAATTTAAAAAATGTATACATGTATATGATTACTTTTTAGCAATTTAAAAAAGGAGTCATGAAAAAAACATGAAGAAATGCCATATGCATATTATTAAGTGAAAAAAATCAGTCTGAAAATGGTATACTTACTTGTCCCAACTATATGGCATTCTGGAAAAGGAAAACCTAAGGAGATGGGAAATAAGTTTTCTGGTCACCAAATGATTAAGGGAAGTTATAGGTAGGTGAAACAGAAGGGTTTATTTTGATGTGGCAAAATTAGTGTGTATGCCACTGCACTAGTAAATATCTGACTTTTCATTGCAAGACCCATAGAACTTTACAATACAAAGATTGAATTTTAATGCATGCAAATTAAGGGAAACATAATTTAAGAAGTTGGGAGAACACAAGGTAGAATGAAAAATATTACAAGATATAAATAGATTGTAAATGCACAAACTAATCTTGCTGAAGGGTATAGGCATAAATGGTACTGACCTACATAGCTTTGGAAATGATAAGAGTCAAAACAACAAAAAGTAAAAGAAACTGTACATAGGCACTGTAATACAGTTGATAAAATTGTTTTCTTTGGGGCATGTGACAATGATTACCATTTTTCTGTATGAGCAGAATGCATGTGAACAATTAAGCAAATGGATGGTGGATAGGTAGTATTGTTTTCAGGTTTAGGTAGATTAGTCAGCCATGGGCAGGTCAAGGGGAAGGAAAATGAACGGTAATAACATATAGGGAAGACATCAGAAATACGCATTAAGAAAAATCCATCAGTCACAAAACCAAGACCACAGGACAGGCAGCATCTGGAAAATAGAAACCAAAATGTAGAACCCTCCCCAGCCCTTAGATAATTACAATTCAATAAGGGAACTATTACTTGAACTCATGGGGAACCTTGGCAAGCTTCAGGAAAATGAGACTTAATATGTCAGAATCCCCCCTCCCCCAGCCATAGTAATTTATGATCCCTGAAGGGAACTGCTGGTTCAAGACCATGTCACTGCCATCCCTTGTGACCAGATCACCAGTACCCTTCCTCATCACAGATACCATGTCACAGATAACACCCCTGTGACTAGGTCATCATGACACTCTTGTAGGAAATTTTAAAGGCTATGCCAAGAAATAATTAATCACTTAAAGAGATACAAGAGAATAGAGGAAGGACAAAGAAACTCAAACTTCTTAAAAACCCAACAATATGAAATGCCTGTAAGATATCTTTCTTCATTTCAATCCCTTGTACCCCCTCTTTCCCTACCCTATACTGTTCCCCTGCTATATTAATCTTCTTTTTATTTATTATTTATTTAAATTGGTGCATATATATACACAAATATATATGCATATATATAAAATTGGAATGAATTGGGATATATTCTTACATGCACATAGCATAATATGGTCAACTTTTTTCTTTGGTTCTTCCCTTGCCTCTTCTTTCCTCCTTCCCTCAGAGATTTAAATGAAATTAAAAGTTTAAAACAGAATAAGGGCCCTCAGCTGGATCAGAAACATGAACATAAACTTCTCAGGGAAGGAAAAAGGAGACAAGACACAGCTCTCCACCACAGCTATTTTTGAGAAACACTTTAGACTTCAAAGGTTTTGTTGCTCCACAGATAACTTATGAAGGTCCTGACTCTGGAGATGTGTGTACTGTGCCCTGGCTTTGTGTGGATAGTCTATTTTGCTTCAAGAAGAATTGATAATTAAATTTTGCTCCAATCTTGGCAGGGGAAGCAAAAATAACAAAAATGCTTCTGTAGCGCTCACATTGTCCCCTTTGGATGTGGTAGAGTTCACTTAATGAATGTTCTGAGTATCCCTCTTAGTCTCACTTTTCCAAATAAACTCTTGCCTTTTGCTATGTACGACTAGTGTGGAATCCTTGGGAGAGGATATCACAAGACCTAGTGCCTTGAAGATCCTGTGGTTGCTTCAGCTCTGCAGACTGGCTCTGACCAAAACACTTTTGACTCTTTTAGGATTTCCACATGCTGTTCTTTAGATTTTTTCCCCAAATTTATGTGTTGGAAACTTATTCATAATCTAATGGCATCAGGAGGGGGGCCTAATGAAGGATGACTGGGTCCTAAGGACAGAACCCTCATGAATCTATTAACATCACTATTGGGACATTGGTCTAGGTATGGTGATGTGTTTATCATAAAGTTGAGTCTGCCCCTCATACTGTTTGTGGATGTGCTTCTTTGTCCTTCCACTTTCCCCATCATGCCACATGAAGGCCCTCATCAATCATCCCAGCTATGCATTCTACTTTCCAGCTTCCAGCACTGTGAGTTAAATAAAGTTCTTTTCTTTATAAATTACCAAGTGGGGGCTGGAGAAGTGGCTCAGCAGTTACAGCACTTATATGTCATGCACAAGGACGTGGGTTCAAACCCCAGCACCAAATACACAAATAAGTGTCAGAGAAATAAAGCAAATGAAAAAATAAGTAAAATTGACTCTCTCTTGCTCTCTCTCCTACTCTCCATCTTAAACAAACAAACAAACAAACAAATAAATAAATAACCCAGCCTGTGGCATTCCTTTGTAACAACAGAAAATGGGCCAAGACACCATCTTTTGATTATATTACCCACCTGTTATTGCATACTGTCCATTTTCTGTATGAGAATCCATAGCAGATTAGTCATAATTAATCCACAATCCCCAGATGCCTGGCATTTTTGTGCTTCTTTCATGTTCTGTCTTCTAATGGTGCTTTTTTGTGTTTCAGAAAGTGTTGGTTGGAATTTTGTTGTTGTAGCTCAAAATAGGACCTTTTGCACCTGGAAAATGGAATTGAGTTAGACTTAGTGTGGTTCTTTATGATGGCCTGACTATGAGTCAGTCTATATTTAGTATTTGCTTCAAGTACAGGTGTCAGAGGCTAAAATTTCTACTAAAATTTCTACTAGTGTCATGGTTTTAGTCTTGCTTTTGTCTTTGTAATCCCATAAAATCTTCTTATTAAATGACTTCTAAGACTTGTATTTTTTTTTTTTTCAATTCTGATCCCCTATCACTATACAGAAGATATAAGGATGTGATTGTAAGGTGTGGGGTGAGACCTCTGTCGGTCATTAGGGTTCAGCCTTTCAGTGAGACTATGCCCTCATAAATGATTCTCAGTTGTCAGTAGTTTGTGTATTTTTATATTTGTATGTTTTCCCCCCTTACTTGAAACAAGAAGGTTAAAGATGGATGGCGTTTGGCATATCCCTTCTGCACAAGGGTGACTAATGTAGGGGTTAGGTATTTCCCTACCTCAGTCAGTCGATCTCTGCTAAAATCATTTCTCTTAAGTGCAGGCATTGTTAAATAAAACAACAGGTCCAAGTTCATTTCAAAATAACTACTTTCCTTATTCCCCTACCCAATACTTGACAAATTTTTTTTTCTGTTCTTTATTGTGAAAACGTGATAAAGTTCTTGAAGGCATAATACACAAATATATGGATTTTTCAATATGAGGATTTCCTAATTTTTTCTCATTTTTTTATACTAAGACTTCAGCAATCCTTCAATTACTGCTCTTTTTTTTATCCTGTTTTTGCTTCAGCCATGGTTTCTCTTCCTGAACTTCTCTTCTGATAAACTATGCTATGATTCTTTATATCTACTCTCCATGACTGCAAACACTGGTTTGCTCTGTGAACTCCATTCTCTGATAGTTTAAGTGGAATTGTTGCTCAGTTTGTTCTATTTTTTCTTGTGAAGAGGAAATGTGTGATGACTTTCAAGTACCTTATATACTTCTGGGTGCAGTGGTGAAGCCTGTAATTCCACTGGCTCAGGACCTGAGGCAGGTGTGTTAAAGTTCAAAGCCAACCTCAGCAACTTAGTGAGACCCTGAGCAAGTTATGGAGACCCAGTCTCAAAAATAAAATAATAAATCAGGCTGGGGACGTGACTCAGTGGCTAAGCACTGGGTTCAATCCCTCTTACAAAACAAAAATCTTTACATACTGACTATCTATTTTACTCAACAAATCATGAGGAAATAATTGAATAAATATAGACAGATATAAGAAAATATGCAGAAAATATAAAAAATATAAAAATGGTGAAGAATTTAAAATGATAATACATGACCTTATATATAGAATCAAGAAGGGAGACTTGACTGAAAAACAGAAGTTGCAAATGTATCCAGTCCAATTTTTCTGAATGTCTTTGAAAAATGCACATAGGAATTGGAGTGGTAGCTCAGTAATATTGGCTGGCCTGGCATGCATGAAGACCCAGGTTCAAACACAAGCACCACATTCACAGCCAAGTATCGGAGCAACAAAAATCATATGTAAATCTAAAATAAAGTTGAGTTTTAAAAATAGAAGAAGAAAAACACACACACTTTAACACCAAAATGTTAAGAGAAGCCATTACTTGATAGAACAATAATAAATTACTTTTTAATTCATTCCTAATATTTTTCTGTAACACTGTGGATAAAATAAAAAGCATTCAAATTTGTTATAATAATTTATGTAGAAAGATATATTTATTTAAACTAATTTAATGAGTGCCTTACATGTGTGAGAACTTGAACTAATCAGTAATGAAATGAGTCAAATAACATTATAACTGTCCTTAAGAATAAAAGCAGCTGTTTATCTAATCTCTTGAACATCTGGACAAACAGAAAATTAATGAAATAATAAGCAAGAGAAGGTAATCTTGACTTTTTTATGTATACATGAGAAATTTCAATTATGCTAAAGAATTTTAACCTCTTTTAGAAATTTAACTCACAGAAGATATGTAGTATACTAGTTTTGGTCATTATTTTTCTCAACGTTTTAAATATAGAGAAAAAATTTTTATCCATGTATACCCATATAATCATTTAATTTGCTATATTTCTAATTTTTGTAAGGTGGGTCATGTTTTCAATTATAAGATGCTGTCTACATACTATTGTGTGGTTAAATTAGTTAAATTAAAATTACTTGCCACATAATAAAGACCCAAGATTCTTATATTTTATTTTATTTTTTTTGGTACCAAGATTTGAACCTGGGACACTTAACCGCTAAGCTACATTTCCGGTCCCTGTCAACATACTTATAAAAGAAAAGAAACCACCATTACTGGAACCATATTTTCATCTTAATCTGGCACAGTTTGTAAATGAGAATTATTTGTTTTTTCAGGGCTGAGGATCAAACTCAGGGCCTTGTGCGTGCTAGGCAAGTGCTCTGCCACTGAGCTAAATCCCCAACCCCAATGAGAATTATTTTTATTAATTTGTTGGCTGTGATTTCTTTTAAATCATTTTCTTTCCATTTATCTTCCCTATCCAATGATTTTAAATTTTATATGGGCCTTAAATAAATTAAAACATCTCTAACTACACATTTTACATAATTTACCTAGATTTTCACTGTAAAATCGATAGATCATTTTGTAAACATCATGCCCTAACAATAGAAGAGTAGGACTTCATTTTGGTTAAATCTCAAAATTATAGAAAGTTTATTTAACCTAATAAATGAGGATCTCTACTCATACTTTTAATATAATTAAATTGAAATTATCATCCTTTTTCAGCATTAACTACAGATATCATAAAAATGGTTTATATTTTAGAAGATAGAAAAGCACAAACACATTGGCCACATCAACTTGTCCTCCATGAATTTTCATCCAATTCCTACTGCTGGTTGATTTTTCAGAATATTTTACATTAATAATTTATTTAATACTATTATTTAATAATTGACTGCAAAATTTCCTCTCTGCTACAGAAATACATAGAAATACATAGACATATTAAGAACTATAAATATAGTGACTATGTTTTAGGATTAGGTTAAAAAAATAACAAAGTTTATTTTTGATTCAGACAATAAGTCCCCAGATATTTTCCTACTTCCAGAATGATTACTGGTGAAGAAATAAATTGGGTTAGAACTCCAGCTGACTAAGGACTGTACTCAGCACTTCCAGAGTAAAGGCTACATTCATAATAAATGACTTTAATTTAAATGTGATTTCTAACAAAAATAATTTTACCTTTCTGACCTTATATATAGTAGTTTCTTAGTGTAACAATTATTTCTAATAATTTAAAACCTTGAACCTGCTGGCATGAACTATATTTCTAGCACAACACAATATGAAATATTTAAATTGGGACAAGTCAGAGGCATAGTCATGCATGTTGGAAAACGAAGTTAGACATAATTTAAATTCTCATTAACTATTTCGAAAACATTGATTCCCAGCCAGAGGCTAGAAATATAAAAGAACTAACTGATGCATCCTGCCATCAGGGAGACTATGGTCCAAACGGGGAGATAATGATGCTGATAACTAAGTCTTATGAAGACAATTTTTCCTGTCTCCAAAAGAGTATGTGTTTTTAAGAGGGAGAATTCAGAAGAGCAATAAAGTTTATATAGTCTATGGAATTAGAGAAGACCATATTGAGCATGTGATGCTTAAATTAGCTTTCTGCTAATATATAAAGTATTGAAAAAATAACTTTTTGTTTTTTGGTACCAGGGATTGAACCCAGGAATGCTTAATCACTGAGTCACGTCAGCCAATTTGATATTTTATTTAGAGACAGGGTCTTGCTAAGTTGCTTAGTGCCTCGCTCAATTGTGACTGGCTTTGTACTTGGTATTCTCCTGCCTACTGAACCACTGGGATTACCTGCATGTGCTACCTCACCTGGCTGAATAAAGAATTTTTTTCTTTTCTTTTTTTTAAATTCATTTTTTAAATATACATGATATTAGAATATAAAATAACATAATTATAAAAGCAATGAGTTTAACTTGTTCTAATTCTGCCTCCAGTTTTTCCCCTACCCCTTCCTTCCTCCTACCCCGTTTGTTTTTGATATACAGGACCATAGAATATACATTGCCAGAGTTATAAAAGCTTGGCATCTACCTTATTCTAACTCAGTTCCTAGTATTTCCCTTTCCCCTCCTTTCCTCCCACTGCCTCTTCTTTTTAGATATACTTGACAGTAGGATAAATGTTGATATTTTTATAAAAGCATGCAATATAACTTATTTTGATTCAGTTCCCAATATTTCCCCATCCCTACCCTCGTACTCTTCTCTCTACTGATGTTGAAGAAAGAATTTTTGAAAATGACTTCAGTCTGACTATGGAAACATGGCATGGATTTATGGTCTCATATAGAAAACAACAAATGATTCCATTTGACATGTGAATTGTATACACAGAATGTAAGGAGAGAGGTGAATGAAGGAAATAGAGAGGATAGCAATGACTCAACAGTAAAACAGGTTAATTTGGGAGAATCCTGCTGAGGGGGACCCAGTGGAGTCTGGAACCACCTGCTGCTTACCGCCTGGGGAAGATTTAGAAGGAATGAGTGGAGAGGCATCCGAGTTTTGAGGTTTCTGATTAAAATGGGAGTATTGGTAGAGTGTCATTTTTCTGATAAGGACCTGGAGTCAATACGTTGTGAATCAGTAGATTTTGAAACAGTGAGTAGGGGGTTTGCTGTTTGGATCACATGAGTGATTTCTGGAAATTTTCCATATCCATCACTCTAGACTCTAAAGGAATATAATGAGTTGGGTTGAAGATATCAAGTTTTTATCTAGTTAGTGTGTAAACAGACATAAGTATTAATTCTGCCTAGGAAGAATATTCACCTGTTATAACTGAAGCAGAGAGGTGAAAGGAGGTAACTTGCTTTAGCTGGAGGCAGGGTCTGTAGGGAAATTTTTCTGTTTCAGGGCTGAGGACCAAACTCAGGGCCTTGTGCATGCTAGGCAAGTGCTTTGCCTCTGAGCTAAATCCCCAACCCCATGTAGGGAAATTTTAACAGGAGTGCGGAGTGTGATAACAGTGGGCTTGGAGATATCCCGTACTATGGCTGACACCTCAGGAAGCAGAGCTGACAAGGATGTTAGAGGGGAAGGAAGGCTTCGGGTTGCCATAAGAGGATAAAGGAACTAAGATGGGTACTAAAACAAATGGAGGCGTTGAATTGGTTAGGGTGTTCCTGTCAGAAATAGGATTTGGTCATTTGTGTGAATAGGAGCTTCCATTTAGGCAACCAAAAACAAAAAGGTTTTAGCCTAGGGCTTTAGTCTGGGGTGGTGGAATCCCATTCTCTGAGGTCCTCATTTTGTATCTGCCTACAGATAGTCTATCCCCTGCCTCAGTTCCCCTATGAAGAGGTCCTTGTCAGGGGTAAAGAATGACTGTTCTGGCTTCTTCATGCTGGTGGTGGGCCTTGGCTGTGGCAGTCAGGGAAACTCTCCAGAGGGTCTATCTGGAGGACCTCGGGAGAAGCAGGGAGGCAGTTGCATGGAGAGTCATATTTCTATAACCACCCTATGCTTAATGAACTCTAAGCATCTAGGGCATCAGGGCAGTCCAGAGGTCTATGATGGTAGCTCTTGGAAGGTAACTGGACATGGTGTATATTGGGAAGAGGGCTTGCTAGAACAATATACATTGTAACAAAACATTATTTTCTGCAAGCAATAAGTACAAAACTACCAGTGTTATAAGCCAGCCAGAAAATGAAGATAGAAACTTATTAAAGCCAGGGTGTGGTCTGACATGTCATTTACTTATGAGTTGAGGACATTCAAAGTTAGTAGAATTGCTAGGAACGCAGTTACTTTTTATAATGGCAGAGATGTCCCCTTGAGTTGAGGAATGACATCTGATTTCTGTAATGTAGATTTTTATTGGCATTGAGCGTGTATGTGCCACATTACATCTTTTAGATTGATCTCAGGGATGAATATTATAATTAAACAATCATGCCAATGAAAAAACAGGTTGAGTTTACCCATATAGCAGGTTAGAGAAATTTGTGGATCTCAAACTGAATTAGAACAAGCTTTAGACTCTGGTGGTGTCTTCTATAACCCTTGCTTCGTAATCTCCCAATTTTATTTATTTGTGGGAGGAAAGACATAAGAATACAGTTTGAGTTACATTAAAAGAATCAGTGTCTTTCCTTTTAAATGCTCATGTATGACTGTGCTTTGGTTATAATTCTTCTGGCAGGTGTTTAAGACCAAGTTGGTCAAAATTAGGTTTTTGCCTGTCTCTTCCTAGTTTAGCTAATATTCCTCAGGTTGCCACTCTCAGGAACACATGAGAGCCACTTGGCTCCATTAAACTTCCTCTACCAGTGGTATCATCTGCCAGGATGGGTCAGGGTCTTGCTGACCACAAGGGTCATGCTTCCGTTGGAAGCATCAGGGACGTCTCCCTTTCCAATGACCATCCTATTTGCAGACTATGTACTGGTTGGCTTAGAGAAATCCCATTGTCCCTTGAATTTTGGCTGACCAAACAAGGCAAGGGGCAAAATATTGACTTTTTCCTTAACCCTTCAACTTCCTTAACTTTGAAATCTTGGTTTTAGTATTGAACATCCAGCAGGACAATTTCACCAGTCTTGAAGTGAAATGCTGTGCTTTAATGTTTACAGTTTTATAGTTACCCCTTTTGATTAATTAGGATCAATAACAGTAATTGAAGTTAGTATTATATCTTATCTGTCCTATAGATGAAAGTGTGTCTTAACTCTGGTTTTTCTGTTAGAAGTAGTACTTCTACAAAATACTAATAGGAAACGGTTTTAAAGTTTGGAGACATACTCAGGTTGTATAATAGCTGCTAACCAAGAAATAAACATTTTGAGATTATAGTAATGTTTACAACAAAAATCTATCTTTTGAATTCAACTTTAAATAAACTTAACTCTAGACTACTTCTGAACCGTGAGGTGAGAAGCTGAGTCTTAACTCAGACAAGGCAGGGCTCTTGACAAATGTTAAGTGTTTTATTTCTGAAGCTGATCTTTTCCTTTTAAAAATATCATTCTATAAAATTCTCATGTATTTTTTCCAAGTCTATTTGAATATCCATTTGGGAAACATTGTTAATGGTTAGAAAAAGCACGGTGGCTCTTTTATGTCAGATACAACATATAAAAGACAGCACTTATTGGTTACTTTGCCTGTAAACCTACATAAATATTCATTTTATAAACCTTTACATAAAATTTAAAAAAAGATTGAATACTCATTTAACCTTAACAGAAATTTTAACTTTAACTGATTGTGGCAATTATGTTCAACTTAATCACATACAGATTGTTGAGATTTACCCCTACACAAACCTGCAACTTAGTTAGATACACTTTACCATTTCATCCAGAAAAAATTCTTTCATTCTAATTTCCATACCAAAGTATATTTTCATATATGTAACCTTTTATATCTCTTTTTGACTTGCTGTCACTCCTTATAAAATATCTGACTTTTTCAATTATCCCTCTTAATAAATTCAAATATGTTATGTTATTTACAGTACTTTAATTGAAATACAACTGAAAGCTTTTTACTCTTTTTATATATAATTTACCAACAGTTTATGTAACAACACATTTAAAAAGACTAAAGCGGTGTTTCTTGAGATAAACAGAAGATATTCACATATTGCCTCTCATGTACTTCCAATTTTATTGGGAATTCCAGAAAAGTTTACAGAGAGCACTGTTAAGGTCAACTTCAACTTTTGACTGATAGCAAGATGACATCAGACTTTCAGGTTGTTATTGCCATGGCAACTCTAGGTCACTTTGACCCATGCTAACTGGTTCTAATTGGATTCTGGTTAGGAGGAATTATCTTTATCTCCATGTGTTTCATGATCTTGTCTCAAAAGTCTTATCCTTCAGGGTGATTTGGGTTCTTACTATTAACATTATTTTGGGCCTGCATTTCCTCTGCAGATAACAGGTAGTTTGCTGAGGAATGTGACATAATCTTAGATTAGGCAGGCACCCCTGCAGGTAACTTGCCTTTTGGAAAAGAAAGCATATGATAGACTTATTCTCTTATCATAGTGTTCCTACCATTCACATCTATCTGTCCCCTAACATTGGAGAGGTTGCTACAAGATAAAGAAAGAGAAAGGTGCACCTTACTCACTGGTAGAGTGACAGGTAGGACTCTGACTTAAGAGTCCTCAGGTCAGGCTAAGAAGTTATCTCAACCTGTTATCCAAGCAGCTGCCTAGGCCCTCCCTTTACCATCAGGTGAGAAGCTATGAAAGGAAATTAAAGATGGAACGTCCGTGTGTGATTGATTGGCTTTTGCCCAATCCTAGAGACTCTGCATTCACACTATGGATTAGCCATGGCCAGAGAATTGGGGTGCTTCTAAGAGATACCTCAGTTTCTTGAGTGAATGGAATACTGTGAAAGGAAACTGAAGCATGACCAGATTAACATTCTCTCCACAAAGGCAGAGAGTGATTAAGTCTTGCTCCAGCAAAACCTTCCCCCTAAGTTTTGAGCCTGGCAGCCATGTGTCCTGGTATTTTTGATAGAAAGAGTTTGTACAAAATGGCGCAGAGAACTCCTGGAAGAAAAGTGATAAAGCAATTGTCCATTTCAGTCACCTTTCTGAAGATCCAAAGTGAATTCCTGTAAATATAACAGTGCATGACTGGGTGGGTTCTGTTTTGCAATTTTGAGGAATGAACTCTTCTATGCAGACAGGATCTGATGGAGCAAAGTGACAGGATTTAGAGTAATGGAAAGGAAGGAGAGCTCCCAAAAAGGAAGGGGTCCCAAGAAAGGGATCACTTGAAAGGTTTTTCATTGAAGAGAAGAATGTGAAAAGTTGAGTAGTTTGGGCAGAGAGACTGTCTAAACTAGAGGTACCAGGCCTGCAGTGGACGCCTGGACACAGGGAACCTTGGACCATTTGCCATTGCAGTAGAGAGTTTTTATGAATATCTAAATTTTTAGGTCAAATGTGCTAATTTTAGTTCAGTGACTGCTATTGTACTGGTTATAACAATAGTCTTTCAAGCTTAACTGTGTCTTGGAGTTCCAAGGGGTGTCTGGAAGCTTTGGTGGGATATGGCCCATGCTAGGACAAGGTGGATTGATGAGAGCCCCCATTGATTACGGTGGAAAGAAAGCCAGGAATCCAGAAGAGTCAGAAAGAGTTACTCACCCAGTAGGTTATGGTCAGTGGTGGATGTGATATCCAGCAATGTGTATGACCCCTAATGAAGCCACTGGAGGAAGAGGTGGTAGAGAGAAAGAGAGAGAGAGAGAGAGCAAGACCCAGTGAAGATTAAAGGAAAGCACAGAAGAGCCACCTGTGGTGGGAACCTTGAAACACTGGTCCCAGTTCACACCATTTGCCACTTTGTTGTATGAAATGATCAAGATCTGTTAGTAATTTTGGATCAAAGGTCCCAATTTCCGAATTTGGGTCATTGAGTAATGGAGAGGTATGATGGAGGTGACACCATTTACTCCTTGCCACGCTATGGCAGAGCCTGATCATCTGGGAGTGAGTGGACATCCCCAACTCCAGTCCCAAGGTGGGGACCCCCAGGGTTCTAATATGAAGGAGGCTCTAGTAGGGTGCCTCTGCAAGAGACCCAGAGTCTTACCTCTCTGATAAGATGATCAGTATGACTGGTGTTGCATGGGGGAACAAAATGGGAAAATAAGTCTGTGAACTGGCTGGAAAGAAAAAAGGGAAAGACGAGAATGAGGTTTCCAGAGGACACAATAAAGAGCTCTGAAAAGCTCTTGCTCCATTTGGTAGCAATAAGGATGCAAAATCTCACCCCAAGAACAGGTTGATTTCAGGGCTGCCATTTAGCTGTAGTGAACATAGAGGGTGCTCTAAATCTCAAATTTTGTGTGAAGGGGAAGTAAAGAGGGATACATGAAGAGTAAGGCAGAATTAGAAAGAGGAAGATGAGAGGGAACATAAGAGTTCCATCTTCCTGTCCCGAGTTTCAGTACTTTCATGTAAGGAAAGAGGTGAATGAAGGAAAGAAAGAGAGAGGAGAGCAGTGAATCAACAGTAACACAGGTTTATTTGGGAGAAACCTGTGGAGGGGGTCCAGTGGAGTCTGGGACCCACCTTCCACTTACAGCCTGGGGTAGATAAAATACAACTAGAAAAATACCTCATACTCTTATTTCATTAAATACATTGCTATGTCACTAAAAGTGAGTTTTAGTAGAAAAATTCAAAGAGATGTACTTCATTGTTCTGGTTGTTTGGATATCATAGTTTCTTTGCTTTCTTGAATGATCCCACAAGCACTGCTATCCTACCTCCCTGCAAACACAGAATTAAAACAGAGGATAATGGTGTACCATTTTCCTAATGAGAAGAAAATCATGAACAAAAATAAAAACAAAAAAAAGCTTTAAATAATTTACCTACATATGTATTTCTTGTGTGTGTATTTTTATTTCAAAATTTAAAGCTTAAAATATATTCCAGATAGATAGGGACTTAAGGACAAAATCCTCAACCTACAATTCTAAATAAGAAAAGCATGAATTCTAATGTCCTATTATCACTGAATATGGCTGTATACAGCCATATAATATTTTAGATCTTAAAAGTCTCTCTGGTCTATGGCCTGGTCATGAAGTTTTCATGTATTGATACATTTATTCATTTGTTTCTATTTTGAAAGATTTTGCAAGTAACAAATTAGATGGAAAAATAGGCTATGGAACTTTTTCTGAGGGTGTATATATTCAAATTGTCAAATTTTATGTGTATGGTATGTTTACTTTGGATAGTCTAAGTAACAGATGAAGTTCGGTGGGGAATTAAAACCCACTCAAATTACCCTTGGGGCCACCACTTGTCATTCATTCAATACATGCAGTGAATGCTAACTGTGATTCAGGAACTATGATAGCACACTGAAAATAAAATAACAAATATGAGGTCTAGATCTTCAGAGATGCATGGAACATTTGAAGGAGAGAGAAAATTCAATAGGAGATTGCACTTTTAAATGAAAGTGATGTGATGGAACCAAAAATGCAGTATTGGTATACAGGTATAGAAATATTTTATGAACCCTAGATCCTAGAGAATTATACATTACTTCATAACACTATCATTCTCTTTGCAACCACGTTGAAATTATGTATCCCTAGAGTTGGAAAGTTACTTGAGGACCAAAAGAATTACTGTTTAGTAGCCAGAGAGAATTTTATATTATTTTAATATTAAATAATAATCTGTGAGCTCTCAGCTGGAAATTTACCTATAGTCCATAGTACATAGCAGTGATTTGCTATCACATCTGGATCCAGCATAGTACTTCTTTAATATTCTAACTATACAAGCATGATTTGTTGAAGTTATGGTTTATATAAATAAAGATAGCAAAATATATCAGATTTAAAATAAACCTATCATAAGAGTTAATTGTCATAAATACATCTGTATGTGAAGTAACGTCAATATAGAATGGGTGTGGTTGTGTGCACAGCTACTCAGGAGGCTGAGTGGGCAGTATCACTTTTGCCCAGGGGTTTGAGTTCAGTCTGGGTAACAAAGTTAGATCCTGTCTCAAATAAATAAATAAATAAATAAATAAATAAATAAAAAGACAAAATAGAGAGAAATTTTTATAACATACGAATATTTATGGAGTCTTTTCATACATATCTTCACATGATTTATGATTTTTATAAAGATTTATGACTTAGAAAAGGAAAAATGAAAATGAAGACCTTAGACTAAATACTGTTTATTTTTATCTTTTCTCTTTTCCAAAAAAAAGTATATATAAATATATTTACATAGTTTTTTCTTTTTTGGTTCAAGTTTCTTATGACTGTATAGCCCTATATTCTTTGATTTCCTGGTTAGAATAGTTTGTTTACTGACCTATAGTGATAATATTATTTATTGGCTAAATTTGCAGGTTGAAGCTCTGGACTTATGGCTGATTGTGACACTGAATTAAAAAAAAATTAATTGTAGTGAGTTGGCTGCTATTTCACATTTGGTGTTTTAGCAGGATAATGGAACATACTGGATGTAGATGATTGTAGAGGGAATCAAGGAGCAATGGCTCCATTTAAGTTCTTGTGCTAAAACAAAGGAATACACCTGCTTTCAAATTTGAAGAGGAGAGGAGGGAATCCTCAATGGAAAATGTAGCACCACTTAAAGAACCTGGAGGACCAAGGTTTCTAAGAAGCGGGAGGTGGGTGTTGTAATTTAAATTACATGCTAATTCTCATTGATCAGCCTATTTAAATGGTAATGAGGCATAGATAGTGCTTCTGGCCTGAGTGTTTGAAACTATGTTCAGAGGGTATCTGTCAGCAAGAAAAAATACTGCTGCTAGCTTGAAAAGTTTGGTTGCTTCTAGGGCATGTGATTGTATAAGTGAATTAACTCTCAGCCCTCTGACCTGTGGGAAGGAGATGCTATCAAGAGTTTTTAAAACTATAGGTACTTCTAACTGCTGCCATCCTTCCACTGTCACTTTTAGCTTTTCAGGCTTGTATTCTGTATCCCAGAAATAAAAACAGACACAGCTATAACTGCACCTTCTGTAGTGAAGAAGAATGATCAACATCACACATCATCTTTAGCAAACCACAGAAGTTTGATTGCTTTTCACATTCTGCAAAACCTTAAATATACCTCATGGATATAAAGTATTGATTCAGTCAACAAAGCAAAATTTAAAAATTTGGAAAGAATGAAATGCTGTTGTATAACAGGCGACTGTGGTCCTATAGGGAAGGAAAGATGCGAATACACTTAGTAGATGGTAGCAAGTGATTCTTGCCCTAAGAAAAGTATAAGAAAAGGTGCCAGGATACAACAGAGGAGGGAGAAATTGCTTCAGGCTAGAGGGTCAGGGAGCACTTAACAGAGACTCTACCATGTGAAACAGGTGTTGAAAACTGTACAGAATTTGGGAATTGAGAAACAACAAACTGGAGAAAGCTTGGAGGGTATATAATACCTAACAGCCTAGGGATCAGCTTAGGATAACTTCTTAAATGCTGCCTGCTTACAGCGTGCTCCTAAAATGCTTGGAACAGGAGTTAATTGCGCTACTTCCTATCTTCGAGATGTTATTTTGACTTTAATGTTACAATGAAAATGTTGTATTATAACATAGTGTTCGTTTGTGTGTGCCCAAATTTTTATTATTATTGTTTATATTTGGAGAATTTTGTTTATGTTAGTATTTATATGTAGTATCTTGGGGAAGATATGCTTTTGGGAGATTTTTATTTGTTTGCTTTTGAAATGCTGGCTGTGTGGCAGACTATTAATTACATTGTCTATATTTAATACATATGAAGTCCAACAAGTCATCACATTAAAAATATGTCTTCCCAAACCTAAGAAAGAAGGCAATATTATGCAATCAATCATTTCTGAAAAAAAAGTTTGAATTCTTTAGGAATAAAGATAATCTGTGACCAACTTTATTGCTAGTACTGATGAAGAAAAACACATGCTTATAAATATTCTTTCTGAGAATTTTCTTTCACATATTCAAAGAAATAATAGAAAGCAAAAACCTTGTATGTGATCTTTACTTGGTTAGTTTTTCACAAAATTCAAAAATGTATATTCTCATTAAGAACACCACAATGTTTTAACAGTCTCTCCTGGCTATTAATGTTGATCTTTGTATGTCTGTCTTGTTAGTAGTACTGCCAACTCAACTCAAAATTCCTATTCAAAATTCCTTCTCACTGGAATGCAGCTTGTGATATCTCTTTTTAATGGCCTCAATTTAGCCCTTCTTACTTTTACCTGGATTCTTCACAATAGTGGAGAGCTCAGGGGCTGATTAACAAATAAGACACCTTTCTTTTTCTTTCCTTTCTTTTTCTTTTCTTCTTCCCCCCCCC